>VFFE01007199.1:344317-357169 GCA_008921705.1 Burhinus oedicnemus | reverse complement strand
GCCTCTTGCCACCCTGGTGCAGCCCTGGGACCCCGGCGCCAGCCCGAGAGTGGATCTGTCTCAGCGCAGTCATTCTCCAGCACTGCCACCGAGGGCACACGTGTGCACGCACAGGTATGTGCACACATGCGTGCACACATGCATACCCGCAAGCCCCCGGAGCTCTGGCGTGTGAGAAGCTGGTCTGTCTGTGCTGGGGTCCAGCCCCAGGGAGGGCGCACAGCCCGTCAGGCTCAGGCTCCCACAAGCCACGGCCACAGCCTGCAGTAGCGGAAAGTATTAGACTAGATTGACTAAATTTGTCCTTTTCCACTGATGAACACTGTCCTGTGAGCCAACGTGTTCCGCTTCAGCCAGGGGGGTACTCACTTGTGGGGAGAAAAGCATAAAATGGTATCAGAACAAAACGTTATTCATGGTGGCAGCAAAAGCTGCTGGCATTTTCTTCCTTTCTCCTTTAGTATGAGCTTGTCAAACGACCAGACAAAAAGCCCCCAGCAGCTTTCAAAGGGCCAGGCCCTCAGCCTACAGGTTCCCCCATGTGGAGGCATAGTCAGAAGCCCGGTCCCAGTCCCACAACCCATCCACGGCTGGTGTTTTTCTCATTTTCTTGGGAGTCTTGACAGGTTTGTTTTCTTCTTCTTTTTTTTTTTTTTTTTTTTCTCCTTTTTCTTTAAAAAAAAGAAGCTTTTAGCAGCCCTGGGGCAGAAGGCTCTCACTTGCTAAATCACAAGGTTTGCCACATTGAAATGTAGGGACGTGCCCACAAACGGGAACTGGCTGTCTTAGCTTTTGTTCTTGACTGTTTGCCAGAACCCTTAAAACAACAGGAGGAGGTTCAGCTACCTAAACATCCCTGCGCTCGGGGGAGCCTGTAAAACGCAGGCATTAACATATCAGACACCACCAGAGCCTTTGCCAGCAGCGCAGGCAACCCTACTGCCAGGCGGAGGGGTGGCCATGGGAGAAGGAGCAGAAATGCCCAGCAGTGCTAACGGTGCGTCCTTCCTGGCACGGTCACCAGGCTGCGCTGATCCGGGATCCCATGTCCTTGCAGCGCTCGGTGATTACAGGTGGGAGAGAGGTGCGAATGTCAGGAAACACCCCTCGGTTCTGTGATATTAGAAATACAGTTATTCTAGATTTTAGAGCCAGGTAAGTGATGATCCCCATGCTGTCCCACCAGAGACATACTGACAAGAATTGGATTTTTATCAACAAAATGAACGGTCACATTTTTCCCCTCCCAGCTTGTATGAAGAACAGTGATGGGAAGGGACAGCAAGGGACCAAAACTTGTAGATCAGAAGAGATGATAAGCAAAATGCTGCCCTTAAAGAGCTGAAAAGCAACGTCTAGTCCAGCCAACGATGGTAGATGCTTCTTCGGCATAGATCTAACCCGTAGCTCTCCACGCCATTCCAGGTCTGTATATCCTTGTTTAACTTGGACAGCACACCTCAGTCCTCAGCTACAGATATATTTAGACTCCTATTTCAGCCATAAACTTGGAGAGAGACCAGATATACACCTCAGACCTTGCCTATAGTCATTCCTTGGCCACCTCACTGTTCTGCTAATGTTTATTTAAACAGATGAGGGGTGGAGCGTGACCTAGCAAGGAATTGAGAAGCTCTCCTAATGTCCATATCTCAGCTTGGCTCTTGTAAGCCACCTCGCTGCAACATTTTAACCTGGGAGGTCTGGGGCAGCACTGTGCCTGCCTCCAGGCTCCACCTCAAGGTGCTCAAGGTCCTTCAAGTCCCTTCTGCTGGCTCCAGTTTCCTTCCCATGTGTCCCAACAGGGCGACCTCAGAGGGATTTAGGGTTTTGACAAGCTATGCTGTTCACCTCAAACTCTACCGGGTACAAACTCTACAGCAAGGGTCCCCCGGTCCCCCCAGTCTTCACGTGCAGCTCTTGGTACCAGCTTTCCCTTGGGCTCTCCTCCATGAGTCCCTGCACATCTCTGAATCACTGAGGAGCTCCAAATTATCCTTTCCCTGGGCTTTCCATCCCCATTTAGGTCTCTCTTGGAAAAGTAGATGCGATGGAGCTCAGCTCCTGCAGCACCTAGACTTTTCTTCTACTCTCCCTGACCATCTCCTCCTGAATTTCCACCATCACTTGGGTGCCTCCCAGTTGGAGGAGCCTCCACCAGAGTGGGGACGCCCTTGGAGGGCGTCTGCACTCCGGCGGAGGCTCCCCTGGCTGGGAGGCAGCACCCTTGCTCCCAGCACTTCCTCAATGCCATCACTTGGGCGAAGGCTAATGAAGACTCACAGGTGTGCTCCCACCTCTGAACCACCTCCTTGAGTTTGCAGGTCCCACGAGGTGGGCAAGCCAAACCCTCTTCCCTCGCAACGTCACAGAGTTAGGTTATAAAGTTCAGCTTGTCAGTAAGTAAGCCGGTCCCACCCACAACTTCTTTCCACATAATTATGGTTCGCAGAGATACCAGGAAAAAAGGAGAGCCCCTGCTGGAGATGCTGACGTCTTTTTCCTTTCAGGTTCAATGGCTGCTTTATTGCGGTTGGGTTTTCTTCCTCCCCGCCGCCCGGTCTTTCTCTGACTGGAATCATTCCCCTCTGAAAAACGTGGTGACTTTTGCTGAAAAGCAGTTCTGCCACTTGTGTAGCGAGGCAGCACTCACGAACGGCACAGTGGTAGTTACGGGATGTGTGGTTTACCTCAAGACGTCACATCTCCTCCCCCCAGAGACATCAGAAGGGTTATTGCTCAAATACGGCTTCGATTGTATAAAGGAAAAAGGCCCTGTGACTTTCACTGCTACTTTTAATGTTCTAAGAAACCTTCACGCTCCCTTCCCCAGGCCGCTTCAAAGGGCAATTAGCTGGGGCACAAAATGCTGCCTTTTGGTAAACGTATGCATACGAAGTGCGGTCTAAAATCCCATGAGTCAAATTTCAGTATTTCCTACATGGGGAAAGGAGTGATTGATTTTGGTCGGGGATTTTTCCCAGGTGAGGGCTGGACAGAAAGCAGATCTGCGAGTACCAGATTTGTGCTTTCTGTCATTAAATACTTCTGGAGAGCGGAAAGGATGAAATATCTGGTATGCCTCTTTCAGTGCCAGAGCCGTGACGCTCAGCTGGAAGACGGTCCCTAGGGAGCCATTGCCAGGGACAGCCACGGTCCGTGCAGGGAAGGAGGGCACCAGGGCTGGGCTCACCCAGCAGAGCGCCGTGCTCTGCCGAGGTAAACACCAGCTCAGCAAAAGCTGGGCATCCTCTCTGCGACAGGAAAGCTGTGAAACGAGAGGCGGGCAGGCTCGGTCGTGCCGGACACGGGCAGTGTGGGGCTGCCTTAGCGCAGGCTCAGAGAGAGAGCTGAGAAAGGAAACCGGCAAACCAGATCTCCCCGTCCTGGCTAAAAAAAACCCGCGCAGAAGGTAAACAAATACCGTCACCAGTGGAAATGCAGCCATTCTCATCTCCTTCACATCGGCGGTGGGGAATGGCGCAGGGCTGCCCAGCCAGGCTGCTGGCGCTTTGGCAAAGGGCGCTGGTGCCAACATGGAGATGTGCCGTGGCTCAGGGGAGCCCGGCTGCCACGGTCCACCCCAGGTTTGGTCCTCTCCCTGGTTTTGCTGGCAATAACACCCCCTCTCTTCTGACAAGCCACCCCCAGGTTTTAACGATGTTCCCCCTCTGCAGACCTATGTCAAGCCGAACTAGTACGAGCACAACACTGAGAATTCTTGGGGCGCGAGGTTTTGCCCGTACGGCAGCTGACGGGCTTTTTGTGAGCTGTTTCAGCCTTGCGTGAGCCCCAGCAAGCGGGGTCTGCAGGCACCACGCCTGAGAACTGCCCACCCAAAGCCGTGACGACGCAGGGAAGGGCAAAGGGTGCAAAGGCAAACTGTGCTGTGGCCTTTTCCTCACCTCAGCTTTCAGAGTACAGCTGCAGCGTCTGACCAAAACCATGACTGAGCTCTTCTCTGCTAAAATCATCGTTTCTGATTTCCCATGTGGTGTCTGAAGATGGGGTTCCCAAGGGAGGCGCAAGCTTCCCTCGTTTTTATATAAAGACACTGTGTTACACCTAGCGAATGCAGGGTTTACTCATGGGTGCCTTCCTCCCCGTGTGCGGTATGGCGCTGTGACCTGCCCAGGAAACGCAGCTGGTTTCCTGCAGCGAGATGGGCAGCACCTCGAAGACCTCGGCCACCTGCCCGTTGCTCCAGCGCCAGCCTCTTGAGCTCCTCCAGGAAGGTTCTTATCCGTGGATAAAAAGCGCTCGCCAAGGGGATGATCGGCGCTTGCAACCCTCGTGCAGGGAAGGAACGCAACCTGCCCCAGCTCCAGCAGCAGGAGCTCGATGCCTGCCTCCCCGCCGGCTGGGATGCAGGATGCGCACCAGGGAGAGGGAAACGGTTACAAGACAACCAGGCGGAAGATGCGTGTGCATGCGTGCATTGCAAGGACATTAACTCCCAAAGCGAGGTGTGACTAGGGAAGGAGTTCCCTTCAACAAAGCTGCCCCAGTGAGGAAAGGCCAGGGATGGGCACCTTCACCCCCCGGCACTCTGTCTCTGCTGGGGCTGGCAGGCTCCTGGCGTGAGCTAATTAACCCTTCAATTGCTGAGGAAGCTCAGAGGCTCTTAATTTGACAGTCACCATAAAAATATTTTGTCTGTCAACAGAGTCTTTCATCCAAGGATCTCAAAGCGCTTTACAAGTATTAATTAAGCTCACCGAGGTAAGCATGAATAATTATCGTCATTGAACAGCATGGAGAACCGAGGCCAAACTTGCCCAAGAGCATCTGTCAGGCCCCGGAGACCGACGCGGGAGAGGAGCAATCCCCAGCTGTAGTCGCCCGACTGCAAACCCTCCTGCAGAGAACAGCCTCAGCCTGCAAACCGGCTGAGTCTGCCGTGCTCCGCTCAAGGGTGTCCTCCCCTAGAAGATCACATGTTCGAAGGACAGGGAAAAAACAGTTATTTTCATTTTGGAATACAATGCAATCGATGTCGCTGTAAAAATTTTAAGCAAAAATGACATGAAAATGTAAACTCCCCATATCAGTGTGAAAGCTTTCTGAACAACAGAAAAGGAATGCTGTTTGATTTATCCCGTGTCCTCTGTTAGTTCCTTCTCCTGTTTTATGTGATATTAGTAGTTTCTGAAAGTAATGGATAGTAAATCAGGTGTTGAGAAATTAGGAACAGAATTTAAGGACTATTTTAACGCCAAATGATCAAATCTTCATTTATGCAAACTTGCTTGTTATTTCCCCTTACTATTATGAATCTCAGGGCTTGGAGCATTTTCATTTTCCTATGCCTCCAACCATCCTGTATCAAGGAGTCTCAGATCAGTGTTGCTTACGTTGCAAGTTCAGTTATATTTTAAAGTGATAAAGACTCACTGTCGTCGTCTAGTCTGAACTCTTGCACAGCCCAACCCAGAGGAATTTAGCTATTTGCCTCGTAGATAGCCCAACTACTTACATGCCATTATTTGGTTAAATTTCGTGGATGTATCTGTAACTGCTGAAGGTCTCTGAAGTCTCCCCACCTTCAAAACCCTGCTCCATGTTGCATGGAGAGGCTCCAATATTGGGTTTCTTGTTTGCAAATTCCTTACCTACAGGAATGTTGTGGAATGAATATACAAATATGTGAGATTCGAAGATATCAGAGCAATGGGGAGGGGAGTCATAAATACACCTCATGCAGATAATAGCAGCTATAAATTCTATTGCCTTGATCTGGCTTGGCACTGGCGCTCTGCAGAACTACCTGCTGTGCTCGTTCCTCTCTCCATGGCAAGCTTCACTATTTATTACTGATATATATCTATAGCATTATGGTTGTCTTCTGGACAGTTCCGGATAAAAACAGCCTTTTCAGTTTGAATTAAGCACTTTCCAAAGCAATAGCAGCTAAACTGAAGAATATCCGTATGAGGTGTTTTATGGGGTTACACCGATGATTTGTCTTATGCCAGCACAACTGTCCTGCACAAGCATCTTTTAGACAGCTATTTGGCCTCTGAGTTCAAACCATGCTTGACACCTGAGCCACCATAGATGGGGCTCTGAGGGATGAATGCTACCCAGAGTGAAGAAACTCAGAAGGTGACTCATCTTCATCACAGAGGATTCTCCAGCATCATGATTGGACTGGAGGTGATGGGAACTTCTCCCCTAGTGGAGCAAAGCCAGACGTGGTCTTCCAGAAGGGGAGCTGACGTGGGGAGGTAATGCCGTTTGTATGGTGGTGGCACCGCATGTCCCATACTCCAGGCACATGGTCGGAAGGATCCGTAGGCTTGGAGGAGTACTTGCTCTTCCTCCTCATGCAGAGCACCATCTGTCCTGTGGCTCTGCTAGCCCAGGTGCGTCTGCCCTGTGCCTCACCCTGCCCATCCGGCATGCAGATGGTGGTGGGCTCACAGGGACCTCCTCACCCATGCAACTTGAGTGCATGTTTCATTGCTGCTGAATCCCCGGGCAGCTTCAGATAAAATGGACAGGCAGGGTGGTGGTACAGGGTTTCAAGTTACTGATTGGTTAATTAGGAAGGGGGAGCCTCTTCTCGAGGAGCGCTGGAAACCTCCTCACCCAAGCCATCGCAAACTGAGCTCGGTGAAGTGTTTCAGATTGGTGCTGCCTGTTTCCAATTACATCTGAGAGCATTTCTGCAGTGAAGAGCCAAAGTCTTGATTTATAGGCTTTTGGGCAAGGGAATGCAATGTTTTTTATTATCTTTATCTCTAAATCTGCTCTTGTTACTTGTTGCTTACATCAAACTTGCAGACTCTAATGCAAAGGTCTTTTGTTAAGGTTTCCTACACTCAGATGCGAAAATCCTTCATTAAAGCCCAGGCTAATTGCTTCTGCATCAGATAGGCAGGCCCATCCATTTCACCCCACTCAGCGTGCCCTTGGGAGGAGAACAGGCATTTTGGGATGACATCCCCTCAGAAGGTGGGCGAGCTGGACACAAACCTCAGGCTGAGGCTACGCAGCCACGCTGCCGTCCCACCCAGACCTTGGCCACGGCCAGAGCCTGAGCACTCGCTCGCACCTCATGGGCACCGTGGACGGTGGGAGAGGCAGCCAGCCTGCTCCTGCACCACTCGCTCTGCAGCAGACATTCCTCTGGCTGGATTTTCTGCTGCATTGGCTTCCCACATATTTATCCTGACATCACATGGGCTGGGGCCCTTCCCGCCTCTGCCCAGCGTGAGTTTGCTGTGCAAAAAAAAATAATCACTTTTAAAAAACGATGTCTTCTGTGGAAGGAAAATGCTCAAATGCAGCAAAGAAGAGTTTTATGAGCTTTGCTTAAATACTTGTTGTGCAACATCCTTACAGGATTTCATTATTTATGATTTTATCTAACTACAGTCTATGCCTAATAGCTCGGAGGTGCTGTTGATTAATTTTTTCCAGCTCTTTTGATGTACCGGCAATAACTTGTCCATGGTGTCCTGTGTCAGTAAAGTGGAAATTGCCACGGTATAGTCAAGGCGTGGTATCATGAGGTGGCCAAAGCCGGAATAACTGCCCGTGTCCACGGCAGGACCGAGGTTCCCCCCGGCCACAGTCTCCCCATTGCATTGCACCACTGGCTGATGGCGCTGTAATGAGTCAACTCATTAAAACAGGAAAAAACTAACCCAACTGAAAAATGTTGGGGTTTTTTTCTCTGGGTTAGTGAGTCGAACTCCGTCTCCGTGTGACCACGTATGTACCGGAGCCGGCACAGAGGACGAAGGGAGCCATCAGGCAGCAAGGAGCGGCATGAGGAGGAAAAGGAGGGAGAAGGGCAAGTGGGGGCAGGCTGGAAGATCATCTTTTGACACCACACCCTACATATGGACACTGTCAGTCTAATTCCTACCGTACTGGTTCCGTCCTCGATGTTGTAACCTGTTTCTGTGAATCTTTTCAACTACGTAGTGATTTATTGGTTAGTGGGGTGGGTTTGGACAATCTCCAGCAACAGACACGACATCCACTGCCATGCTGAGCTCCGTCCTATTGCCTGCAATGAGAAGGCATGAAATTTTTTCTCCAGGAAATGAATCTTTTTCAAAGTGATTATAAGATTATATGACTAGGCTATCGAGTGATGTAAACCTGCCCGTTTCCAAAGGCTTGGTGCAGTTACACAACTTACAAAAGGATTTGCTTCAAAACTTTTAGCTGCCCCAGCACATTAGTTGCTGATTAACTGGAGGTCTTCCTGAAAAGAGTGCATTTATCAGCATAAATGGACCTCTCTGTTCCCTTATGTAGAGGTTTTCAGTCTGTCCAAGTTTAAGTGTTTGCCAGTTCAAAATTTATTATTTCTTGTCATCGCTTCTCTTATACTCATCACCTCTCTGGTATTAGTCCAATTCTGTGGATTTGTCAATCACCACCACAAAGAAACCCAGAGCCAAAATAAACCTGGCACGACTTGATTTCTGTATTACAAATGTATTGGCACAAATGTTGTCCACAAAATCTCCCATTTCAGCAAAGTGCTTGAAATCCCATTGACTTCAATTAGTAAGTTAAGCAAGTGCTTAAATGCTGTGTTTGAACCGGGGCCTGAAGACCATACCTTTGCCAACTGGATTTGTTGTCTTTTTTTTTTTTTTAATAGTTATGCAGCTTTTAGAGGAATTTCCACTTTTCAGTTCAGTCAAAAACTTGGGTGAGATCAAGGAGAACTGAAAGCAGATACTACATTTTCTTCTGGCATCTTTCATTTAGAAACTGTAGTAGGTTAAGCATTAAGGATTCAAGGAGCGTGAATGAAACAATGAGATGGTCTTCTAGGGACACTTGCCTCTTTTTGAGATTATGGGGTCAAATCTTGGGGAAAAAAAATCTTACTCAGGCAAAACGACACAAGGAAGAGCATTACCGATGTATAAGATAAGGGGAAAACCTCGACCACTATGAATGGGCTTTACTTCATGGTAGCTGATGCTGTCTGGCAATTTTATACTACATGCTACTCCTGTTCTCCCTGTATGCAATTACATAGGCATATCAGTGTAATGCATGGTTATTACAAAATAACCACAGCATGCTGGGAAGAACATTTTATGCTTCTTAGTTGGACAAGGCTCATCTGGTCTTAATCTGCTTTTTTTTTTTCTTCTTAAGGAACATCTTCTATTTTAAGATTTTCCCCGTTTAGCTAATGGAATCTATGTTAATTTGACCTCTGTTAAAAAAATTTTTTCCATTATTCTCTCTGCTGATCAAAGGCCTCTGGGGCAGTTTCCTGAGAGGCAGGCCTACCTGGCTGCTGGAGCAGGGAGCCAGAGCAGCGGCACGCAAATGCTCCCCCACCTTCCTCCTGTTAGGCAAGCGGCTTCCAGCCTGGTCACCTCTGGGGCCAGGCCGGTTGCTCGCCCTCAGCCCCGGACCCTCGTGCTTCCCTCGCCCAAACCCTGTCCCTCCTGGCCTCCTGTCCCACTGGCAGGTTTCGCTGCCCTGGGAGGTAGAGCCGTTGGGCTCCGTCCCTTTTCCCACTGGGTCTGGGTGCCTCACCCAGGGCTGAGGGGAGATCCGGGGGAGCTCTGCCTGCGCCCTCTCCATGCTGCTGAACGAGAGGGTGGGAGCAGCAGCTTCTCCCCCTCTTTGTTTCCGACAAGACCGGCAGGGACTGCTGCCTTCCATGGGGCTCATTCCCACAGGCGAGTGGAAGATGGGTGTTGCGCATGCCTGGCATCAGCCGGAGCCTCCGAAGAGCTGTGCCGGCCGAGAAGCAGCCTGGCCCCGGCATAAGCCAAGGTGGGGGATGCCGGCACGGCCAACAGCAGGCCAGGAGGCTCCTGGGGAAACTCTGCCTAATCTCACCCAGCGCCAAGAGACTTTAGACGATTGCCTAAAGCTGAAAGTCTCGCACCCGGTGACTCAGGGCATGGCTATGCCATGCCATGGAGTGGGGTGAAGAGCCCCGAGCCCATGTGGCAAGGACCTTAGCCTTCGGCTTCACACCACTCCTGTGCCGCCCCAGTGGGTCCATCCTGCCGTGGGCAGCCAGGGAGTCTCCACACCGCCCTTCCCGGCACGTCCGCTCCTGGGCAATGCAGGCGGGATGTGGCAGGAGGGACCCAGGCCGAGAAGGGAGTGTCTCCCAGCCTCACACTGAGACCGGGCATGGCTTCCCTGCACCCCGGCAAGGGTGGGAGCAGCGGTGCTGGCTGCAGCATGGCTGGGCTCGGTCCCCGTCCTGCCATGGAGCGGCCATGCTGGCTTGGATGAGTCCCATCCCTCCTTTGTGCCTCAGTCCCTTGTGTCTAAAACGGACACAAATACTTCACAAGGGTGTTGTGAAACCTAATTAATTAATACCTGTAATGCACTTTGATGTCCTCGCATGAAAAGTCCTATATAACTACAAAGTATTTTTAATGTTATAAAGCAAGAACTTCTTGCTGTCTTGCCTTGGCAGAGGCTGATTAGATGTTATCAGTTTTGCTGTTTACACGTACAGAAACTGCTGCAGTCGGGTCTGGTTTTTAAAAAGTAACATAGTAAAATGATGGGAGAGTTAATTTGGGGGTCTGTTCCCTGTAACTTCAGGGAGCGGCCAGAAGTGACTTTATATTTACTGTCAGTGAAATAAGCTGAATAGTCTTCCAAGAAAAAAAAGAAACCTAAAACCCCAAACCAAAACAGTGAGTTGACATGCCTGTGCACACCAGTGTGTCCTAATCACACCTGCAGTAACTGTTCCGAAAGGCCTTCTAGCTGGAGCTTGACAAAAAAGCCGTATGACAGAAGCACTTAATCCTGCGTTTAAATGACTGAATATGGCTTGCATTTCGTAGAAATCAACTGGCTCCTAGAGAAGAGCCTGTTCAGGCCAAATCTCATTGACTGTTTTTGTCTAATCTGCCGTTAAGACTGTGCTCTTTGCAGTTCTAGTACTTAAGTGGTAAAGACCCAGCCTGGGGTTGGAGTGAGGAGCCCTGATTCTCCTTCGTGCCTTCATCATGAAACGCACAGCGTCACGCCAGCAGACACTATTGCAGAGCCTGCGCTTTAACTTACACTCGTTTGGTAACTGATGTTAAAACAGAGGGGGAATCCATGCTGTATAGCCCTTCCCTTAGAGGGCTCAATGACATACGTGCACAGTGGAGGGATGAAAGTGCACCTTTAAATGTTAAAATTCCCAACAGGCCTGCCCAGTGCCGCATCCAAAGATGCACTAATAAGCTAATGACAAAATACAAATGTGTTGAGTCCTGTAATTTAGAAAAATGGAGCTGAAGGAGTCTTAATAATCCTGCTTTTCTTTCCCAATTAACACTGTTTACTTTCTGCATTTCCTTGACCTTGAAAAGCGATCCTGCACATTTCCACGTACTCGCTTCCACCTTTAGCCCTTACAGCCCGAACGCAGCACCCAGACTGTGCACGGCTCAAGCGGCGTCACACTTGGTTTGAATTGCGCTATAAAACTAGAATAAAACTCCATATAAACATTTACTCCACATTTACAAGACGCACTTTGCAGTCAGTCCACCCAGGACAGGATAATTTCCCTGCGCTCAGCGGTGTCGTTCTGGACTGGCAGCAGCACAGCAGCGATGAGCCTCTGCTCCTTCCCTCTCTGGCTGCCAGCACCCACTTTCTCTCCCTTTCTTGAAATCTAAAACTGACTGTAAACTTGGACATTATCATTTCGCTAACACAAATAGGTAAATACACACACGAAGCACCCTGCAAAGGGCTTGGGCTCTTTCTACGCTGTCATTCCAGCAGCCGCCTGGGATGCCCAGAGTTACCTGCAAGCAATAAGCAATTGCTCACAAGCACTTTTTTGGTCTTTTTTTTTTTGTTTTTTTTGTTTTTAATGACAGCTTCTCCCTGTGCTCATCCGGACAGCGTTCGGAGGACGGCGGGATCCCGTGCGTGGCAGTGGGGCTGGCAGCGCTGCGGCTGAGCCGGGCGCTCTCGGCCCATCCTGCCCGGTGGAGCCAGAGGGGAAGGAGCCAAAGTCCAGCTCAGGTGCGAGCAGCTGGAGGCAGGAATAGGCACAATGAGAGGAAACCGGGTACATCGCCTTTGCAAAACCAAATAAACAACACATTTGGGGAAAAAAAAAAGGCCCCCAAAAACCAGCTTGGACAAAATCCTTTCCTTCCCCCAGCAACAGTGGGTTGCAGAGGCTGAAGTGTTTTCACACTGAAAGCAGGCAGCGTTTGGGAGCTTTCTCTACAGTCTACAAATAAACAAAACCCAGGGAGTGTTTTGCATTCAATAGTTAATCACAGTTGGCTGAGTGTTTATATTTTTCTTTACTGTAAAGGCATTCTTGGTCCGCCTCCCAAACAGCTTGTTTTGTCTGCGAGATTTAATCTTGAGTGGCAGGACTAGGCGTAAAGACAAGCCTCAAAACAATTCTTATTTTTCTACAGCAAGATGTCAGGCTGTAAAAGCTAACTTCCCTGCAAACAGGCCCCGCGGGTTGGCATGCACAGGGCTTCTTGCTACGATTTCCAGTCTGCCATGATATGGTGGCCCATAAAGCAGCTCATTTCGCTCGGTTTTAATACTTTTCTGTTTCTGAACTGCTCTTTAAATAGTCTAAACAACTCCAAACAACTAGAATTCCATGCATGTTGGACCAGTTTCCAGCCCTAGCTCCTCCCCGAAGAAGCATCTTGTTTGTATACAGGGAGCATTGGCTCCAGATGCCCAGCCTACTTTCAAATCCAAACATGGGTTTTCTTCAAGGCAACATCAAGGTACCTTTCATAAAAACGAAGGGATGATGCAATATGTCTACAGTGCTTCAAGTACTCAAGCTCCTCTGCTCAGAATTAGCTTAGGCAGTTACTTAAGAGCACCATCTTGTATAGA
>VFFE01007199.1:150661-344297 GCA_008921705.1 Burhinus oedicnemus | reverse complement strand
GTCTGGGACTTCCCCAGCACCTGCTGGTGACGTGATTGTCATCCTGGGAGCTTGATACGGTTTTGTATATATTTCATTATTTTTCTTTTTATTATTTTATTATCAATATTTCATTAAAGTAGTTTAGATCCTTCTAAACTCTTAAGTCTCTTTTTCTCTCTCTCTCTTGCCTCCCGAGCGGAGCAGGAGAGAGAGAGCATCTGTCGTTCCACCGGATTAGGCCAATTTGGCCCAAACCACGACAGGTCCCTACTAACACAAGTGGCTGAAAAAGTACTGAATTTACGTCTTTACTTCTAAGATCTGAAAATGGTTAGAATCAGTGAACTTTTGAAATCTCACCGCTTCTGCTCCTCGTTGTTTCCATATGCTATTGCCTCTGAACAATCTTTAAAGGTAGGTAATATCAGGTTGTGCTTGGTTGTGCTTAGATCTGTATCACAAGTTCTAAAAAAGTTAATAAAACCATGTCGAAGTTGCCTGAGAGGTATGTCTGCAGGTCATTTAGTTCAGTCTTTTGCTTGAAGCAGGACTATCACCAGCACTAGATCAGGACTGCCACGGCTTTGCCTACTCTCGTCTCAAAAATCTTCAAGGAGATGCCCCAGCCTCTGGGGGTACCTCTTCCACTCCTGGACTGTGTCCTCTTGGTGGAAATGCTCTCTGCCCTGGGCTTGGTGTCCAGGAGATTTGTGCCTGTGACAGCGTCGCTTTTGGAGGAAGAATTTTTGGTGAAAGTCTTCCCTGTAAACATAATCCGACAGAGCCTGAAGGAAGAAGTCCTGAAACTCCCTGCAAATTCATTTCAACAGGTTCTGCAGCTCCCCTAATCTTGTGTATGTAACACTAGACATAGGTATATACTTGTGGTATTTCTCTCCTGTGTATGCTTTAAAATCAGTAGAAGTTGTTCTTAGCAAAGACGGGGTCTGTACAAATCATGCATTACATGACGCTGGTAACCTCCAGCACCTTGTGACAATTTTCTCTGAGCTGCCTTCAAGTACAGGACCTGCTTCTTGAGCCTGCTCCATGGTACCTCTGGTGCAGGGAAGAGAAGTAACACTTCACACAGTCCAGTTAATGAGGGGACCGACCATTCTGCCAGAGCGTATCACAGCGATGAATACACAGTTGAATTTTAAAAAAGGCCAAATAATGACACGATCAGTTTCTAAAGCACCATAATAAAAATAATGTTAAATTCAACAGAATGGCAATTACAAACACAGAGGAAATACTCCTGCCATCCATAAACGAGCACAAGAAACCAGGTGATTAGATTATTTTGGAATCTCACTTTCTTGTAAAGTATGTCAGCACCAGCTAATGCCAGAGACAGGGAATCTGACTCGACCGAGCAGTGTCCTGACAGACAACACCTCCTCGTTGAACACCAGGCACCTCCGAGCGCTGTTCGCAGCCTTGCTTTGAAAAGCCTTTTCCTCATGAGCGGGCATTTACCCAGCTTTGCATGAGCAATCCACACTGGTGCTGAACACCCATCCACTGGAAGAGAGGTAAGCAGGACGAAGTTGCGGGGGTTTTTCATGCAACCTGCCCATAATTAGCCTCAAGCAGTGGCTGAGTCACTCACAAGAGTCCCGGGTGCTATTAGGACCAGACACGCTATGGCCCAGCGTATAATTATACCAGCCACCACCATGCGGAAACTGCTCCATTTAGCTATCTGACCCCATTAGACAGAAGCTGTTATTTCTTCTTGGCTACAAGTGCTGTGGGTGCTCTGAAGCAGATGAGCCCAATTCTCACAGCACAAACTCATTCACCCAAACTCACCTCTTTCTTGCTGAAACCAGAAGATGCCGTCCTGTTGCCCGGTTCACCCGTGGGCTGCCTCAGAGCACCCCTACGGTCCGGAGGCAAGCAGAGATGCTGAGACACAGCACCTACTCAGTACAAGGGACAGGGAGATGAGCGCAGGAAGTCTAGGAAATGCAGCATACTACGCTATCTTTTTCAACAGAAAGCAATGATAAAACAACCACCGAGACAAGCCACGGCGCTGAAGAAATGTAAGAAGCTATTTCTGTAACACGGATTTTTATTTGGACATTTTGCTTCCCCTTCTCATAACGAGGATAGAAAAGTTCAGATGGGAAGCTGGCTGCTGATGGCCCCTGAACTTTTTACCTGCCTCTAGGGCTGGCGATGCAAGGCGAAAGCTTTCTGCGGCGTCCACTCTCCGGTGGAACGGAGGCAGCTGAACACAGAGCAGGCTCGGTTGGCCAAAACACCCAAGAAATCACCCTTAGCTGGCAGGGCCGTGCTTGAATTGCAGCTGTCAGGGCCCTATCAGGGCGTTAAGAGGAAACACCCGGCTTCAGCAGCAGCAGCAGGGTGACATTCCCCCTCTGGCAGTGCTCCTCTGTTGGGGACAAAAATGAACCTAGCTTCAGCTGATGAGCAACCAAAGCCCATTACCTCCTGCAGCCGGGATATCATGGAGAGGGAGCGAGGGGGACCTGGGGAGTGGAGGCAGCTACGGACAGCAACTGAGCCAGCAGAGGCCGTTTCGCTAGAAAAAGGGTTTTTGTCGCTCCCGGTTGTCATCCTGTCAGACCGAGTTCAAGCGAGGTTTGCTGGGAGGGGTGCACCACGCTGGGGCTGCTGCTGACTGTGCAGTTCAGGGAAGAAACACACGGCTCCAACCTCGAGCTGCTATTCTCACACCAGCGCTACATCCCCTTCGAAAGACACAAATAACACCGACGGCTCTGATTTTTAAACAAGTACTAAAAAAACTTCTGCTGAACGGGACAGCGGAATAAAGGAAACAAGATGCCAAATTATAATCAGCTTGAATAATTTCAAATAAACACCGAGGAAATAAAACGTACCCTGTTTGCTGGCAGGCTTGATGGCTTACAAAGTACTCGCCCCACCCAAATCAAGGGCTTGAAATGGAGCAGCAGTGCAACAGAAACCCCTGACAGCATCAGATTTGGTTTTCCCTGGTACCGCATTGCCATCCTCAGGGATAGAAAAAGCATCATCAGAGTTTAAATAGAGTTTGATGAAAACACGGAGCACCCCAAGGATCAATTTTCACTACGGGCAGCTGCAGCACAAGGCATTAATTCTTCACCCTCTCTGGTGACAGGAGAAACGCAGGGAGCTGTAGGCACAAATAACATTAGACTTCTAGCGTGTATTTTGCTTTTCATGCCTGCAATTAAATGCTTGCTTTACTTCCTGTTGTTTAAAAGTGTATTTATTCTTTAGCGCTGCAAGAAAAACCTCCTGTATTTTTTTTAATTTGCACTGGGGACACGTCTGAAGGCCCGTATTGTAGACTCAGCAAGTGGCAGGGCAGCCGCCAAACCTTGCTTCCTTTGTTGATTTCTTGATGATTTAAGACCTATTTTCAGCAGCTGATCCCAGTTTCCCCCCTGCCTTTTTGCTTGGTAACTACCATTTTAACAAAATGGTGTTTGTGCAGTGCCTTGGAACCAAGAATTGAGCTTTTAAATGTAAGACAGGGAATAGAATAGGAAAAGCAGCACTAAAATCACCGACACACCACATGGCAGAACCCTTGCGTTCTTGCAGAATACTATTTAGACTTTTATTTCACACATAGCTAAAATTACTTGCACGTTTCTGACATCTGTGTTGTCTACCTTGCCCCAGCACAAAGGTTGAAATTATTCTCTGAATCTACACAAGTCAGTAAAAAAAAATTTACAAACCCCCTGTACTGTTGATGTACGCTGTTCAGACTTTTACTGGCTTTGCCCATAGGGACAACCCCTATTGTTTCAAAGGACAAACAGGAAAGGATATAGCCTGATCAATGGTTTATTTAGGTGCAGGCTTCCTTCAGAAAAGGAGAACACGCTTTCCCCCTGCTGATGCTACAATGCAAATTAAACTAAGATGTGGTGCAAAAAATGTATCCAGTGCCATCAGCATGATCATCCTCTCTGTTCTGGGTAACAACAGAGTCTTTCCTCAGAATTATTCTGTTGTGGAGAACACAATACTTAGCTTAATAAGTAAAAAACAGTTTCTACTGATTATTTTCACAGCAAATAATTCTATATTTAACGTAGGCTCCTAAGACACCAGCACACACCTTGTTGCCTTGTTAAAACATAAACCTCAAACTTGCTAAAAATAGAAGTAACTAGTGAGGATGAAACAAAATTGTCCCAGAACATTACAGACACCTGAAAATAAAAACTGAAAAGGAGATGACTTAAGGGATTTTCAGTAACATTTAAGAAGAAACAGTGTAACCTTTAGGTTTAATGAGCGTTACAATACATCAATTACAGAGACATAAATAATTTAAGGGAAGAGCGTTCACTGACAGTCAGTTTGGTCACAGACTTCATTTGCTTCACAGGGCAGGGACAGCACCCTGTAATTAACAGTCATGGTCAGAAGCCGTGTCCAAAGCTTGTTACCTCCTTGCAGCACGCCTTTCTCACAGAGCTGGAAGGGTGAGAAACTCCCCTTCTCCACTGACAGAGGACACTACCCCCTCATCTCCATGTGTCGCTGCCGCGTAGACCCGGTATTAGACACGTATTTCAGACCTGCAGGGGTGACCCTCACATGCTACTACGGGTTGCTACCGCCTCCTGCTTCTCCGGCTGTTACGGGTACTGACACAGGGGGAGGAGAAGGATGTGCAAGTAGCAGTCCCTACTCACCAGTTAAACAGGTTTTTAACCTTTGCTAAACCCCCAGCCTTGTATTAGGGGGCACTGCTCGACCAGACCTATTCCCCTCTTTCCTAGGTAAGAAGCCTTTTTGTGTAAAACCACCTCAAGTAGGACTTGAGGCACTGCACTTCACTGCTAAACCTCGTCTCCCGGCTGATTCACCAAAGGTGCTTATCGCCACAAGCACCAGACAGGATGACAGGAAGGAAACACACAGAGAAACACGTCTAGTGAGGGTCTAGCAACGCGTAGGAGATCTGTGCTAATTCTAGCAATGATTTCTTCTCAAAAAGTGACTCAAGTCTACTCCGTATATGAATGGGAAGATGTTCAAGGACGCTGACGATACTGAAAACATTGCTGATCCGGCAAACGAAACACGGTGATCAACAAAGCAATGACCAGCAAAACAGAAAGATCAATGAAGGCCAAACTATGTAGAGCATTGTTAAATTTTATTTATACTTCCAGCTGTTTGTCCAGTCTTCCCAGCAAGTTCACAAAAAGTCTAACTTTGAGTTCGAAAGATTTGGTGTTACTTCTAGCACAGTGGATTATGTATGCAGATGAAGAACTGTAAGTTATTGACTGCTAAGTTTGCACTTTAAGGACATTTGGAAAATTGTGCATTAATGGGGCTTAGTAACCAGAGATTTACTGCACTCTTTCAATCAAAATTATGACAGAGTAGAATTCAGGCTTTTCAATATGTTCATAACATTGCTATTTTTCTCCTACGTTTTGTGGTTCTCATAAACCAAAGAAACTAGCCTAGGTTTGACTGCTCATTTTAATTACATATATCACATAACAGGAAAAAAGCGCTGAAAGTCTCATTGCCATTAAATTGGCCACAATGGATATTATCATAAAACAGGAGATAATAGAAATAACTCCAACTTACTAGATTACAACTTTTGTGGCTAACTTAAATGCCTTCAACACATACATGATTTGATATAAAACAATCTTTTTGGATGTAGTATTTGTATGGTAATCCTCCTCCTGGAGAGAAGAGTTCACTCATTTCCATGTTTTTCCTCCCAGTACCCCATTTATAGTGCAAACACCCGCAATACATTCTTCTGAGAACTATCAGGAAGGGCTCCATGAAATATTGTACAGGTCAGAGAGTGCAGAGTGCCTTTGAAATGAAGAAAATGTTAATTAAGTGTAAGAAAAATGCTTTTTTCTTCTAATCTGAAAATTCATAGGCTTGCAGACTTTACCTTAAACACAAACAGTTCAGTTTCTCAACTTTTCTACTTTTTTTTTTCCGAAAATACTACCAGTTGTAGCATGATGTAAAATTAGACTGAAACCATTGGTTCGTTTGCACATATGCTAGTGAAACACTCGTGAAACTACTGAATTCAATAGAAGGAATTACTGGTTTAGGCTTTTTATATCCTCAAAGTCTCCTCTTACATGGCTTCTAAAACTCTTAGTCTTTTCACAATAAAGCAGTCCTTTGTTCAAAATTACAAGGACTGAGGTGAAGGATGTATTTTTGGTTGAAAACGCGCACTAATTCTGGAGAGTGGACCTCCTTTTGAAATATTTTGTAATTGCTAGCCTTTGAACCATGGTAACTTCTGAAAAGATTAAAAAAACCCCATCTGGTGCCACTTGGACAATCAGGTATATAAAGCAAACCCTGTGTTCACGGGGCACTCACTAAAACACTAAATCAAACACAAAGTTGTAAAATGTAAGATTCCAAGAATCTACTGATGCAACTTGAGGGTTTGGTTTTTGCCTTTGGTAGATGCTAGAGATGGTTTCTATCAGATTTTGAACACTATGAGAACAAACGTTTTTCATAAGCCATCCTCCTGCTCCCACCCCATTCACAAGAGTTAGCTTATTCCTGAATACGTGTGTGCGGCTTTGACTTTTACCTGAAGAAATGCAGATGTGAGGTCATCCCAGTATACCAAACAATGTCCGTTTTCAGTCATTTAAAGTTACGGTTTTCCTATTCACATAAACCCATTACCTTCCACGTCTGCTGTAGGTCTTGGTTTGCATGCAAAAGCCTAACGCAATGCCTCCACCGAGGGAAGCTGGGCTCGGACCTTTGGAGCCGTTTACAGCCCTCAGATAATGCAGCGAGTCACAAGGAGGTGGGTCACAGGACAGAATGTGCCCCCCTCCTCCACAGATTTGCAATAAGGCTTCTGATTTTGTTTGCAGCTTAATTTCCAGCCAAGAATTTCAGTATTAAACTAAAATTTTGCCTATAAACTAGCTAAAAATACCTGTAGTTTCTAGAGGCAGATTATTTGCATAAATCTTAATTATTAAGCTTCACTGCTCAAAACCCATCTACATTTCCTAGGTGGACATTTCCCTGGCAAGCACTATTTTTAATGTAAAATAACAACTTTTAGAAAAGGCAGGAGAATGCTGCCAATCAAGTGATTTGATGAGACTTCACTGCATAAGCAGATAGTGGTGCTATAGTGAATAATCTCAAATGAAATGCTTTCCAGTGCCACTGTATCATCTGCATACTATTCATTTAGTTCCTTATATTTAGCAGAAGTAGGGCACATTTTCCATATGCCATTTCTAAGGAACATACACTGTTAATTTTATTCCTTACTGGAAAGTACCCTGGGCTATTTACAAATTAATTTGGGAAGTGACATCGTGACAGTTAGCCCCAACTGGTGCGCCTGACACAAGCGTGAAAGAAAGGATGAATCGGTGGGATTTTGCATTTGGCATTTCAGAATTAGGGGAGGTAATGTTTCCAGTTATATACACTTAAAATTACTTCTGAGAAGACATGTTTAACTTAAGCATTAAGCTGAATACCTATAGCCCTACATTATTTCATCAGTTATTTTCCAAGACATCATTCATTCCTTTGTTGAAAGTTTGCTTCTTCGCAGTATTTATCTTACTTGGAAAAATTACAGGTCTATGAAAGAGCTTTATTTTGTTATGCTGATTTATATAACTAGTTCCTTGAGCATTGGTACTCAAGAAGTAGAACTTTTTCATAATGGCAAGGGGAGTTCATTAGAAAAACAAATTGTACAACTGGAAATAAAAACAAAGCGTAAAAGCATAGCATTTCATATAACATGAGCTTTCAACAGAAATATTAAAAAAACCCCTCCAACACCCTGCCATATAAATATCAGACCAATTTGAAAGGCACTGAGAATTGAAGTGTGCAACTCATATCCATACCTGTGAGAATAACAACCACAGTGAGATGCAAACCTCCAAGGCAGAATACGGCACTGTACAGTCCATTAGGCATTCCTGGTACAGACGGCAGTTTTATATTTTCTTAGGATAAGCTGGAAATGTTAACTAAATATACAAATTACATCGGATTTCTGTGAAAAAAGCAAATCCAATTTACACCACCCAAAGACAAGGAAACAAGGCATAACATACAGGACACTGTTGGCACAAGAAAATGTTATCACATCAAAACACGCCCTTTTAAATTTAATCCAGTAGATATATAAAGGAATGGTGGTGGCAGAGGCAAAGGGACAGGATGAATATCAAATATTCAGTTTTAAGCATGCTAGTGAGGTCTTTGTTTCAGAAATCTGACAAAAACTGAAGCTACCAAAACCATTTCAGAGGCAAGAAAGCACCTATCGAGACAGTCCAACGCACTTCCAGGCATTCTTCTTGTGGGCTGACATGCGCAGACTGAAGGATCTGTCCAGTATCGCCTCCGTGCCCGAGGCTGCCTAAAGCTTCCCATTAGCAAATGCTGCCTCCTGGAACTGAGGGACAAATGTTTTGAAATATGCCCTAGTGAAAAAAAGAAAACGCATGGTTAGGAAGGTGTAAACTTGGAAGATGGTGTGTGCATGTATGTAGTCAAGGTTTTAACAAAGAAGCATAACGTCACCATGCTCAGTCCATTATTAGATCTCATAAATGGGTAGTGTTTTTCTTAGAAGTTTTTAGTACACAGCAAATCCATACATTTCAGCTTTCTAGACCCAGCAGTTACTTCTTTCTTCAGTGTCCTCACCACTAACCTCTTAATGTGGTCAACATCAGTAACTTGACACTGAAAGAAGAGTGTGATGGACCCTTCGTATTCTACCCAATGCAAAGCTCCAGAGAGAAACTGTATTATGCACTGGAAAATAAACCTTTGAACGGCTGTAAGAGTGAGAAACACTTAGATGAGCCACAAGTGTGGCTACGCCACTGCCTGCAGCAATTATAACTGGGACTTTTTGACACAGTTGATGTTCACTATGTTTCAGGCATAGTTTTTTTTCCCCTATGTTGAAGAATGCTTCACATATGGTACCAAAAGCCCAAAGACAGACAAGTCAATGGAGCAGTGAAATCATGAAAAGAAGTTAGAATACGTGCAGGGGAGAAGCTCTTTACCTCTCTCCTTACAGGAACCTTGACGCAATACAGAGCCACTGTTGATGGCAGTAGTTTACATAAGACGTAGTGAATAAATACTAACACTTTGGATGAACTGTAATTCCTTTTCTTAGGCTCTGAAAGTCAGAACGTTATTCTATAAATTAAGATGTGCTTTGTATAGTTTGGATCTTAGTCTATCTTCTTTACAAAGAATCGAGTGACTCATAAATCCATAAAATGAGCTGAACCTAAGCATCCAAAATTGAGTTTGAACTGTCCCTTTGAGTTTATTGCACTGAAATACTCAACCATGTACTAAACATATTTTATGTGTCCCAATGATACCCTTTATCTGCAAGTTGTATTAGAAGCTGTTTCATCATTCTGACTACTACCTTCTGCACTGAACTTTCACTTTCTCTACTTTTTTTAAAATCTTGTTTTCTGTTCGTATCACTGGTCTTTATAAATTTCTATGCAAGGAGAACCTCTTCCTGTTCTCCCCACCAAAAAAAAAAGAAGAAATCCAAAGTGAGAATAGCTGCAATTATGTTCATTACATTCCTGAACTCTGCTGGTATACCTCCTAAAGCAAACATACGCTGATCATCTTCACAATCATGATATATATTTAATAATTTGGGTAGAAACTTTGGCAATTACTGAACACCAATCATACCTCCTCACATCTAAAAACATTGCAAGATCACAAAAGAGAACGCTCCTCTCTCTTTGTGAAGTTGTGCCTGGCAAATTAATTAAGACAGCTGCAGTCAGCTTTTGTACAAAAGCTGTAAACACACATGAGATGCCGTCCAAAGGTTAACAGAGCAATAGAAAGTAAAAGCATTTCTGGACTGAGGAGCTGAGCCCAGAAATGGAAAAGAAAAGCAGCAAAACCAGCACACACATTTTATAGCACACACAGATTGTGCTGTGTATTTACAGAACACGCTCTGATTTATTGAATCAAAGTTCAGAAAGCAGCCCTCATAATTATGCCCACAAAAGTGATTGTTCATCCATGCCACATGCATACATAAACCAGCTGAGAAGGTATGCCTGTCATCTGCTCTTAACAGTTGAATGTCATTTCTGTATTTGTGTGTTTATAGCATACACTTGAAATTGTAGGCTATGTATGTCGACTCTACATCATTTTCCTAGCTCAAGGAATATCACTTGCACATTGTCAATGCCAGGATCTATCATCCTTTTATTTCTCCTTGCATTATCTGTCCTAACATTTAATTACACTTCCTCTCCTTGCTTATTTTAAGTAGCTTCTTCCTTCCCCTTTGATAGCTTCTCTGCAGACCCTTCTTCCTGACTTGATAAATGTTACTTAAAACTTCCTTCTTCCTAAATTGTAAAATTTCTTAATCATTAAACGGGATATAAGCAGAAGTATTTTCCTACGTTTTATCCCTTTTCTGAAACACCACCCTTATAGCATTTCTGTGCTTTGTATTAAAACCACACTTACTGCATTGTATTTCAATGACTTTTCTGGTAAGTAAATTCTGGAACGAATGCTTCTGATACCACATACACCCTCCCACACCATCTTTATCTACACCAGCATCCTTTCTTTTCACTGATTCCGGCAGTAGAGCTTGTATCCTTTGCTGCAAAACTAAATCTAACACCTCCCCACATTCTGATCAGATGTACTATTTCAAAGAGGATGTTATTTCTCTGGTAGTTCACATGAACCTCTTGGAGATGTTCCATACACTACAAAAATTCCATTAGTACTTCATGATTTGTAAATGTCTGCTTTTTTCTTTCCATACTTTAAAGTATATGCTTAAGTTTGCCCTTATCATTTGTGGTCTTGTCCAGACTGAAGCAAATGTAGTACTGCACGTTTACCCAGGATATGGTCCTCCATTTCTGCCCGTCTCCCACACACCCATGGTATCTGAGATTAAAGAAATTTTGGAAAAAACATTTGGATAATTATGGTTCATCACACACACACAAAATAAATTACCCCTCCCCAAACCAAACAAGGCCCTGCAAAGAGATTCAAAAAGCACAATATACTTGACCGAACTGTATCAGCTACAGCACATTTAAAGAGACTGAAAAGGAAAGATGGGGAAGTAGGAGAAGGGAGGTTAAACTGCTTTGGTATTAACAAACACTGCATATAGGGAGGGAATGCCAAGCTTTAGTGTATAAAAGTAGCAAGACTTACTTTGAGTATGTATGAAGGAGTAGAACAAGCAGCAAAGACATTACTCATCATTAGAGCTTGCTGGAATTATTATTTTTTTTTTAAATCATGTGACTTTTTCAATGGAAAATTATGTTTTGACCCAGTTGTGTGCATTTCTGTGGAAATACTACTGAGTTTTTATCAGGAAAAGAAGGAAAAGAATGAGGTACTTCAGTTTGGCTCGATCTGAGAAGAGATTTTCTGGTTTGTAGAACTGAGCCTAAACAATGTTTGATATTAACCTCCTTATCTGCGGTCCAGCATCTCTCAGATGATGTATCAAGTCACACAGACAAGGCCCTGGTGTATGAGAGGAGTTGTAAGTATAAACGTAACAGCAGAAGTAGCCTCTTCAAAGGACCCAGTCCATGAAGAATGATGGGATAAATCATTAAAATTTCTGCTTCCAGGAGGCATTGTGCTACTGCTAGCAGATGCATTATGATGTCACATTAACTTCATTTTTTTCACATGTTCTAAGCAAAATTTTTTAAAGAACTTCTTTTCTATCTGCAATGGAAATTCTGACATTTTTTTCTCCCCTGCAGAGATTACCAGTAACAAGGAACAGAACAAGCACCAATTACTGGCCCAGTGAGTAAGTTTCATCTATCAACCAACTGGCATTGAGTTCAAAGTGTACATGTTTCCACACAAATAGGACAATTGATTACATGAAAAAAACTTTAAAAGAAATACAAAATTTTCTGAAGGACAATACTCTGCTACAGACTGGATGGTAAGGGCCTTTTTCACATGGAATACTATTTCTTTTAGAAAGGTTTTAAAGTGATAGAAACACTCATACTCCAGCATCTTGCACATACAGGCAGAGACAAATCATGAATGTAAACATAAACTTTGGAAAAAGATTCATTTCTCATCCCCTATTCACACAAATTTACACCCTCAGTAACTTTGATCTGTGTTACACCACAGGAATTCACATAAAATCTCTCAATTTTTTGTTTCAGACACTTTGCCACATGATACTTTCAAGTACCTCAGAAGTGTTTTGAAATTATTATTTTTACATCCACTAGATACAATTTTCAGCACGAGATAACTGCCACAAAAAAAAAAAAAATAATCAGGAATTTGGGTACCTGTTGAATTACACTGGAGACGCAGAAAGCTAACTTGATCTATAGTTTCTCTAGGCTGTGTCATATGGCAGAAATCAGTTTTGGATCAATGCTTTTTCTCCTTTCTGGGAAACACGAATTCCTTCTTTCTCCTGCTTTACTCTACCACGTTCTCGGTGAGACTGTGTCACACTGAGCTTATACCAAGCTCAGAAGAACCACATAAAATGCCCCTTCAAGCACAGAGAAACTGGTTTGTACAAAGTCCACAGATACTCTTTACACGAGTGTTGACTACAATGGCTCTGCATCCCTCTCGTGATGGTTTAGATCTTAGCTCAAACAGCGTGTAAAGAGTTGCTTTCTTTTCAGCTTAGAGTGGGTGCCAATCTTCATGCGCATACAGGCACATGTCTAACTCTTTGTTGAGTGTCCTACTGTAAGAATCTATTGTTTTTTGTCTATTTGTTTTTGTTCCCTGAAATGGTCATTTTCCAAGTTCAAGGTAGCAAGTTACGGGGTTTCTATGGAAATTTTTCTTCAGCACTCCAGAAAACAACACATTGTGCTGTAGTTAACCACTATATACATTTGATACAGTACATTGAATTTCAGGTGCTATGCTCAAGGACATCTGCTGAGAGCAAAGCACTTATCTTTCCTTCACCTTATTATCCAGTGGAAAGAAAGTCTTGCTATTGCAAATGGTAAGTATCTAAAAGAAGGCAGAATTGGATCACTCGTTGTTTACATGTTTTCTTGTGACATAAAACCCTTATTGTGGTACAAGGTCTCCAGAAGCCCATACATGTCTAAATCCTAGGGTGTGGGTTTGCAGTGCTTAAAACATACTTGACTCAGAATTCACCCGCTTTTGTGAAATTTCATTCTAATTGTAATGTTTTTTCCAGTTTAACTTAGTGCTGGGTTTTTAAAATCTGCATTGACCATTTGATAAAACCTTTTGCCTTCAGATTGCTATGCTGAAAATCTGCAAAGATCTTACAATATGTAGCTGTGATCTCTCATCAATCAACACTTCACATATATTTATGGTGAAAGCATTCTAAAACTATAACGCACTTGTTTTCTGCTATTGTTTTTGTTTGACTGGTGCTATAGCCAACTATACAATGGTGTTCTGGTTACCGCTCATTGTGTACTAAAGTTAGAAGAGCTGCCTAGGTGTTTCTCTTTCTCTTAAAATCTTCATGTGGCTAATTTGGAGCAGAACACAGAGTTTCAAACTCCGCAAGGAAAAAAGCATACAAAATGCCATACCAAGGAGATTTCTGCTTTTTGCGCCTGGGACAAGGACATTCATCATAGGGGGTGACTCAACTTCCTAAGTCATTCGCAAAATAGACTCCCCTTAAACTCCTCGGTTCAAGAGTGCCAAGCTTTTCGCACACTGATTTCAATTTCATCAATGCTAGCCCTATTTGCACTCACATGTTTTATGTGTCTCAGCTCAAGATGTGGGAATTTCAAGTGCCTTTTCCATCAAGAGATGATTTGAGGAAAAAGAAGGGGATCTCAATGGTCCACATCAAGTACAGACTTAGCTGTACAGCAACATGTCTATTACCAGCACAGTGTACTCTGTCCTTGCACATTCTTTACTGGCAAATGAAAGGCCTTGAGCTGGAATCTCGATCTTTTCACAAAGACACATGGGCTCTCATTTTTTCTGACCGTATCAAGCGCATGTATTGTTCCTTCTCATCAGGAGACAGACTCGAGTTACTGTACTTGGATTTTTCCTACTATTGGCTTTGAGAGCAAACTTTATTCTTAAATATTACCCATTATTTCAATATTCAAATTCATTCTTGTAAAATGTTTTAGTATCTTCTGTGACTATGGTTTAATACTGAAAATATTAGGCTCTAATTATAGAACAACCTTAGCATATTCAAAATCATAGTAGCTAGTATATTTGATAAATACAGCCCTTTTCTCCTTGTCTAGGCAAGGCATACAGGAAAACGTGGGGTTCTTTTCCTCAACCTTTCCAAGCTAATCTATCTGACTTGGGCAGGCGCTCCTGTAGTTGTGGGGATCTCTGAACAGTTCTACATAACCTTTCCAAGTCTGGCGTAGAGCCTGTAGCTAGGACACCTTTTTTCCTCAGCAATCCTCTGTTGTCTGAATTGTCCAGTAGGTTAACACTGAGTTTGTCTGAATATTCTGCAAATGCTATTGTTTACTCCGGACTGAGGTGAGGATTGAATTGTACCCCTTTCAGCTGTATTAGATACAGCTGAGTACTCTAGGCATTTGCCCCAACTGATGTCCATTTCTTTCAGAGAAGCTGCAACTCTAGGATTGGCATCATCTTGCATCCCATATTTCTTTCCTTATGCACGCTACAGGAACCGTGCAAGACCTCTACAAGTTTCTTCAAATCCAGTCCAGAGATGACTGATCTTCATAAATCAGCTGGAATAGCAATGTTCTCCCCTCTTCCAATTAAATTAGGTGAAAACAGGAACTAAGAAGGGCGTAGGTCAGAGTAAAGGACAGCCTCAGGCTTCCTGAGGTCTTTGACCTATTCCTCCTGGACTAGTATCATTATGCTGACACTTTGCAATAAAATCTTGTTACATAAATTACTTCAATAGCATAGCCATATTAGAATTATAAAAGAGCTTCTCCAGGCTTTATCAACGTCACCTGATTATTTACTTTTTGAAGGAGAAAGTATTTTTGCACAGAGCATACATACATATGTAGCGTGCCTTTGTATTTTTTTGTTCCTGTTTCAACTTGTTTTGACACAATGAAAACTTGTTTTGAAAATATTGAACACCTACAACAATCCCTTTTGGGTGCCAGACAAGAGGATTTGTCTTCCTGTGACTACACAAGGCACAGCCAACTGGTTTGCTTCAGGGAACCCCTAATAATTCATCTCCTGTGTAGAATATATTTACCCTAACTTTCCAAACTCTAGGATTTGCTGTTTATTTAAAACAGAACAAAATCAAAGATGCCAACCTTTCTTTTTTATATATATAATTGCTTTCTTTTTAAATTCCATTTGTCAGGAGCTATCTAATTCAACATGATTAGTGCTAATTAACAAAAGGAACTTAAACTAATAAATTGTTACCTTAATTCCACTAGTAGGTTTGTATTTAGGTCATATTCCATGAGTGCTCATTAGGTCCTTAACAGGTGGTTATACCCTCCTCCTGCATCTCTACGCCTTGCATTCAACAAGGGCTGAGCGCAAAAGTGTGGAAACCTACTGCAAGCCCATTCTTTTAACAGGCCTCATGCCAACATTCGAGGCATAGCTTTTTCCTTGTAAACTCAGATGCGAGACATTTAAACCTCTTTGCTATTTTTACTATATATATTGCATTAAAAACATATTTCCATTGGGCGAGCCATGTTGCGTATTTATTCACAGCCACTTCCACAGCATTCCTTACCAGGCTAAAGATACACGAGCACTCACGGCAGAGGAGAGTAACTCAGTCTCCTGCTTTGGGATGACTACGAGGTAACAGAAGATTAATTCTACGCTAGGCATTTTACGACACCTCTATTAGGAAAAAATGGTTGTTAAAACAAATTATCTTCCTCTGCAGATCTAAGATATTAAGACGATTGAAGTGACAAATAGTTCTCAGCACTCTGACTTCTGGTTGCACAGCTGGAATCAGGCTGTAGCAGGCCCGCAACATGGCCAGGCGCCAAGTGGCAAAGGCTCAGGAGCTAATGAAAATCAGGACTATTATGGCACGCACTAGGCATTCAGGAGGCAGCAGCATTTTGAAACCGCTGTTCGAATCTGAACATCACTAAAACTTACCCAAGCACAGCAGCAGAACGATGAAGGTACCTTCCAGGATTTCTTTATCACTTCAAATACACATAACGATACTTGGCACGCATTCATGTTTCTAAACTAAGCTTCTTGATGGTATGCTCTTTGGGATGTGGTTTATAATTTCCTTACTAGGCAGCTTTATCTATAGCAAATATTTTGCTTTTATGCGAAACACAATGTCTACACAATTCTCCATTTTATATATCTCCAAAACTGGAGATACCAAGCAAACATTTGAAGTGTTTATACAACAGCAAGACAATAGTTCTTAAATTACTGCTACTGTAACTGGCTAAACACACCAATGTACAAAGGAGTCAGTGCACCATGCCATTATGCTGCTAGCAATTTTTTTTTTTTCTGGGTGCCAAACAAGTGTCCTCTTCCAGTATTTCTATCTTTCTACATCCTTTTGCTGTGATTTACCTACAAGGAGTTTGGTAAACTTCCTGTGTCCGCTTCCACCTGCCAGCCTACACAAGACACTGGCTGTGCAGCCAGGCTGAGGGACAGGACAGTAATCAAGCATCAGCAGAGCTGGAGGTCTGCAGTGGGTAGCCATCGAAATCCAGGTTTTTAAGCAATACTGTTGCCTTCAGCTCAGTTCATAATATTACACAACAGAAAAACGTCTCCAAAACTACAAACAAAACAAAACACATGCTACCAAAACCGTAACAGGAAACAGTAGTAGAACTAGTGAAACTAAATACACATCTAAAGTTTAAACACTAAAATTCACTCACATCCAAAAGCTGTTTTCTGTATTTTACTAACAATGTCTTTTTCCTCCAGAAGTTCTTGTTGGAGTTTTTACCAT
This sequence comes from Burhinus oedicnemus, assembly GCA_008921705.1. Taxonomy (NCBI): domain Eukaryota; kingdom Metazoa; phylum Chordata; class Aves; order Charadriiformes; family Burhinidae; genus Burhinus; species Burhinus oedicnemus. Next base: position 327,262 of record VFFE01007199.1, on the reverse strand, counting down.
TTCTGATTCAAGTCACACAGAAAGGTACGAGAAATGGTTACATTTAAACGCATTTTTCAATGGTTTGCTGATTGCAGAACTAACAGGTGGCTTTACTCCACATGAAGCAAACAGAAATAAAAATTAAATTTTAATTTGGTTATACACTTGTGTCTCTGTTCCAAAAAACTATATCAATTGATTTTATAAATAAAGTCAAGAATTCAACATAGCTCTGCTGCAAAAACTAAGACGACTTTGCTGCCTAACTTACCACAGAGCAAAACGAATCTTGACAATCTGTTCAAATCATGAAACAACCATAAATATAACAACCTGACTAAAGGCAAAATATAAAGGAAGGGAGTTCTAGGGAACTGCTGCAGAGCCAGGACTGTAGATCATTACATAAGCTGGCAATTAATGTTTATTTTAAAGCAGCAGCATAAGTAGGGTCATCACTTTGCAAGAGATGGTAACTTTGGTACCAAGAATATATGTGCTCCCAAACGCATGGACCTTTACTGACAATCACAGATAAAAATTACAGCTACTGGACATAATCAGTGCATATAGACGAAGGCCAGGCTGAATTCAGTAACTATACAAGCAACTTTTTTGAATCACCTGGAAATCAAGATTCTGAGATTCATTCTCTCACAGGTTTCCGATACAGATATTTGGGAATTTATGAAGGTGAATTGCACAGACACAGTGGCTCGTAAGTGTCCCAAAGCATGCACAGCAAAACGAACCTCCCGTTTTGAAACAGCTTTATCGATGCCTCCTGCTTGACAGTTCAAGAGATAAACACTTCACTTCCTTCACCTTCTCCACAATGTACATAAATAGACTTGCTTCAGTCAGATGAAGGCTTGTGGTCTTAGATCACAGCAAATTTTGCTTCTGCTTTCTTAACTTCTATTTTCCCCTCAGGGATTACTCAGTGCCAGGGTAGCGGGTGTCTGCGAAGGGGCACTGGAATATCTCTGTCACAGCACGGTCACTCCACTTCCTTACCAGTGGATCATGAGAATGATATTCCAAGGCCATCATGGAAAAATTCAATCTTCATACAGTCCTTTTAAATACAGTGCTAATTCACAGGAAATTTCCAGCCCTATGAGCTGCAGTGTGACAAGCCTGCTCTCTTTTTCCTATTTGCTGAAGTGCCATAGCCATATTTTTCCACTCCAGGTAAAGGTTAACTTCTTAAAGAGATGCTGTTTATTCAAGACACTTATTATTTCCTCTTATCTAGGCTACATAAGTGCATGCTGAAATCTATTGCTGGAGAGCAATTATTTAACAAATTATTTAGTAGATTTGAAGGAGAGAGTCAATGCCAGACAAGATGCAACAACGAACCTCTTCTAAGTATAAAAGGCAGGGTGAAGAATGAGATGAAATAAGGAGGGGGGAAAGTAGGGACAATATAAGAAGTAGGAGACAGCAGAAAAGACTGTGCAAAACCACATTCGGCACTGAGGCTTGTAAGGAAAGACAAGCGTAGAGATTCAAGAAAAGAGGAGATCACAGAAGTAAAAACAGAATTTGAATGATCTTTAAGAGATTATTGAATCCCTTAATTGTACTTCAGAGGCAGAAGTGAAGGGTTACACCACAGATGCATCCATAACAAGCCTGACAGCCAGCATCCCTGAAAACAAAGTGTGCTTGCAGGTGAAAGTACTGATTTCATCATGCCATCCGCTTTGCTTTGCCAGATCGCTTATCAACCGGGGCCGAAGGCAACATACCAAAACATAAAAGAAACCTCCTTGGATATTCATTAGGACAAACCAGTCAGAAGGAAAGGGATGAGATGCCATACATCTGTGATTATATAAAACATATTAAAGAAGTTATTCCTCTTTGCTATTTAAAAGATATGTGTTTGCTATTAGAAGTAAGAGGAAATTCTTAAAAGGTTAGAGACCTCTCCAAATGGGGCAAAGAGACAGGAACACACTCTTAACTCTTGTATGTAAAAGCAGAGTAATGCAGATCAAAAGGGAATCTGAGGAACCGCAGAGGTACTTAAAGAGGCTGCCATACCAGAACCCTGCTTTACAAGGGATGTACCAAGAGATCTGACTCGCACAGAAATGTCAGCCAAAAAGGTAACGAACAAATCAACAAAACACACACAAGCAAATCAGCAGGCCCAGATGATATTCACACCCTAGAGTTCCAGAGAAACTCAATTGTGAGAAAGTTAAACTCTTAAATAGCTTATAACCTCCTGCTTAGAACAGCTTGGTACCAGGGAAGTGTGATGTCAATTAAAGAAAGGTCTGGGAGGACAGAGGGAACTGTGGACCAGTAAATCCCCTGTCTGTACCATAGAAATTGGTAGAAACTGTTATAAGAAACCATAAATTTACAAAAAGCTCCAAATTAGTCGATGTGAACAAATATGATCTATTGGTTAGGAGTTAAACTTAACGCTTCACAAATCTCTTACTTTCTTAAGGTATGAAAACCAAGCGGGCAAGAAAGATTCAAGTGACACACACTGCTGGGGTTTCCTACAGGCATTTGTGAAGGTTTTCCAAAGGCTTTTAAAAAACTGAATTACTGCAGCAGGAGAAAAGATCCATGAGTGGATAAATAGCAGGTCAAGATAAGAAAAAGAAGATAGGAATGAATGATGAGTACTATTAGGGTGAAGTCACCTAAGAACTGCACGGAAATGGGTGTTTTGACCTGTAGTGTTCAACATACTCCTACATGATCTGCAAAAGTGAGCAAAAGAAGATGGCGAAGTTTGCTAATGCTAACAATTTAGTCAGGGAAGAAAAAATGAGGCACAATTCTGAAGAACTGCAGATGGCTTGTACAGCACTGGGAGATAACATACCAGGTGAAAAGTCAGTATTGACAAACACGAAAGGGAGACAGGTCAGGAAAAAGACTTAATTTTCATACACAAAAAACACAAGCTCTGAAAACCAGATAGGAAGGAGAACTTGGTGCTAAAATGTCAGTGTAACCTCCAGTTGTAAGCAGAAAACCAAATCAGACAGTATTAGAACCGGAAAAAAGAGTAAACCAGACAATATCACTATGTCACCATATAAATGCATGGTGAATGTATCATGAGTAACATGCGGTTCTCTGTTTCAGAAAGACTACAATAGAAATAGTAAAGGGATAAAGAGGTGGGAAAAGGGTGATCAGAAACATGGAAAGGTTCTGTAGAAGGAAGAAGTGAACAGAGCAGAAGTGGTCACAGAAAATGAAGAGGTTCATAAAATCATGAAGGTTACGGAGGGGATCAGTGGATTAATTATTTGTTGCCTCTTTTCATACAAGAGCTAGGGAGTAACAACGGCAGCTAGCAGGAGGTAGGAATGCAAAAAGCCAACAAAGCTTGTTCTTCACACCACACGTTATCTGTGCAACTCCTTGCCATGGAATTTTTGATGTTACAATATGGGTTCAAAAAGCAATCAAACAGAAGAAAAGCTAGGCAGGGCTGTTAGACAGGGGTGTACCAATTCTGGATATAGAAATCCTTGAAGATGGTAGAACATGCCAGGAAAACATGACTACATGCTTTGCCATGCTCTTCCACAGGCATAAGCTACTGCCTGTTGATAAGAGACATGATAGTGGGCTAAATTAATGTTGGGTTTGACCTACTATGGCTGTTCTTTGTCTTTAACAGAGCAATTACAAATACTACCCAAAAGACAAGACCATGGAGCTCACCTACTATTTTTACTTAGCTGCTTACTTTGTAATTGACCAAGTAACAGTATTTCTCCGGGCTATAAAACCTCAGCGCCTTCCAAACTCATGTATTTCTCTCTACCCTTTTCTCTCAAGCACGAGAGGACACTTTTTTGCCTCAGTTCCTAACTATAATTCCATGCTCTAATATAGATCTAGCAGCTTTGATAAATGGATAATGGAGCTCTCTAATGAAGCCAAATCAGACAGTTCATCACACTATTTCTAGAACAACACCTAACCCTGGTTATCTAGGAACCACCTTTAGTTCCTATAAAGCAGTTGTCTTCCAGCAAAGTGCTATTATATTCTACTTCTATCAAGCCAACCCCCTCCAATCTACTCTGTGCATTTCTGTCAATACAGAAGAGAATCCTTTTTTGCAGAAAGAATATTTACTACATATCGAAACGTACATATGTACAGTTCACACATACGGCCTATATAAAACCACAGAAAAACTAGTTGCTTAACAGATTTTATTTCCATGCACTTCCTATAGCACCTATACTCCTCATCTTTAAATAGTTGTTTTTCTTTTCCCACAGTCAAAGCTTTAATGAGAAGTGACCAGAAACAAATACCCAGGCCCTTCTGTCTTGGCTGAAATCCACATAATGCATGACAGCACTGAAGATCCCTGGCAGGCACCTGTCAGAAACTAACATACCATAACTTAGGAGTCAGACTTAATTATCCAAGGAGACATTTAAAGAAAAGTACATGAAAAATATGAGTCAAGAAGTGCGACTATCATGTGTATACACTATACTCTGTAGCGTGTGCAGAGAAACAATGTAAAAAAACCCCACCAATATCCTGGGAAAATTCTAATTAGAAGCTGTATCTATTGTGTCTATTATATCTTAGAATCAAAATAATTTTGTTATTAAGGTTTGCTGGTTAATCAACTGCAGAACATGTTACAAGGACAAATGCAATCATTAAGCATTTTAACAAAACATAATTTTTTCTATTTGTCTTTCTACTTTTCACGTGTAATTCTGATCAGCTGACACTTCCACAGAAAATCAGCGTTTTGATTTAATGGTCTATAAAATCAAATTAACTTCTTTGTAAGCTTCACGTGGCTGGGTCGCCACATCTCTTCTCACTATGGCTGTCACAGCGTATTGGCCCTTTTGCGTTCTGAAAAAGAGCCCACCGGAAGCAACAAAACGTCAGCCTTACGCTATTTCAGGCAAACAAATCACTTTTGTTCAGTTTGTGATGCGAGACTATCAAAAACCAAAGAGTTAATCAAGTGACCCAGCTCAGCACCTCACCCCTTAGTTTGTACCTACCCTGCTGCTCCTCTCAAAAAAGAATCCTCTGAGCCTTGCAAACGTTCAGAGACAAACACACAGGGAAGGACGACGTCCCTACATTTTGTGCTTCTGATCCCTAATCTCTTCAGAAATTTCAAAATTTCTTTTTAAGTTTAAGGTAACATGCAAAAGAGCCAAAGACTGTCATGCAAAAAGCTTTGTGAGGAGAGTATACATAAATGAAAGCAAGTTAGTTTTTGGATATCTGCTCTTTAAAGTTGCCTATGTGCATGAAAATCATAATACATGAAAACACAATTTTCTTCTTTTACAAATAAGCAGGAAAAATACTGAAATACAAACCAAATAATAACAAATGATTTATTACCTTAATTACACCTATCAAGGAGGGAAGATTATAAAAAAGGTGCAATGTTTACACGTAAACTTTATAGTTAGGCGGACAACAAAAGTTTCATGGAAATAGAGAAACCTGTTACTTTAAAAGAATGCAAAATGTAGTCGTAGATATTCTGCCTAAAATGTGAAAGAATTCTGACTTAATAATAAAAAAAATGAATCAGTTGAAAAACTGGTTAATGTCAAAATAAAATTTAAAAAATCACTAAGGCACTCAAAATTTACTGAATACAACAGCAAGCGTTTGACATATTACAACTGAGTTTGTCTAAACAGCAACACAAAAATTGTTCCCTTTTTTTCAATATCCTTTTATTAGACCAAAAGACGCATTTCCCCTCCTTACCAGGGACACTAAAGCTTAAAGCAACCATTTCAGCCAAATAGCAACTAGCATCTTCACGTGACACACATCTTCTAATCTGATGTTATTCAAGGAAAAGGTATCGATGAGGCTGAAAATGCTCCGGCCCAGTGCACCAGCCTGACACTTTCTAATCACAGCGCACTTGTGCTGAGCACGAACCATAGAGCTGCAGCCGTGCTGGTCATACATATGTAGCTCGCGCAAGATGCGTCTGCATATAATCTTAAGCTGCACTTGACCTTATGGCAGAGCAACAGCCAATATACAGTTGAGAGCACTTGAGCCCTTTTAAGCTTTCACCCTTACAGAGCCCTGAGCCCTTTTAAGCTTTCACCCTTACAGAGCCCTGAGGGATACATAAAATTAATACCATGTTCAGCAAACACCAGTGAATGGTCAGGGACAACAACGTTATTCAGCAACCAGTTTTATCGGCCACCTTGAAAAAAGAATATGAAGCCTCGGAACAACTTTTTATTGTGATACCAGTTTTCCATCCTCCTGCTATTTTTAATGACGAGTAGGTGGATTTATGTAGGATAAAAGAGTAAACTGAGTCCTGACTTGCTCTCCCTGAAGTATAACCTAAGTCTACAGAGCAGCGCTGGGTCGGACAGAAATTGGGCCAGACTGCCTCTAAGAACTGAACTTAATTTGTATAAACAAACAAGCTTTATTTACAGTATTCCTTCATAAAATCCCAGGCTTAGAGTCTGCATGTTCTTTAAAGAGTCCATTTATGTACACTTGAATGCCTATTTAAGCAAAAAACAAGAGAGCTTTCCCATGGAAACCGCACAGAGATGTTTTACTTCACACGTACACCACAAACAAGGCTGCTAACTTTCCATAATTTACTGTATTTTCTTAGGCTTGCTATTGTATTTTAGGACCAAATCTTTTGGAGAAGCTGCTTACGCAGGAGGCCACAGACATATAAATAAATGACTTAAGAGAGGCAAAGCCTGAGATGTGAACTGAGAGGAAATGGCATCTCGGCAGCTTGTAAGAAAATTTTAATATTTTTGGTTTCCCAGGTTAAAATTCTGTGTTTAGTTGAGAAACAAGCAATCTAGAGGCATTTGGAATCACATTATTTAATCAGGACTTGATTCGTCCCTTAGAATTAAATCAAGCCAGAAGGCAACCCCTGGGCTAAGGCAATAGCAAGCTTCAGTTACCAGATGCTGTCTCCCAGTGAAGAACCTCAGTGAGTGGGCCCCAAAGGAGCCAGGTGATTTTAAAAACTGCTTAAGAGGGCACCTAGAAAGATTTTGCGGACTTTGTCAGACAGGCATAAATTGGTCCAATTACTTCAGCAAGAATACGAGCAGTTTTTCTCTGTGAATGAACAAGAGCTTGCTAAACTGATACTCTGATTTGAGAATTTGCCTTTTAGCTTTAGGTGATATGTGTCTAAGTGTGAATGCATACAATCTACTTCTATATGTATGCATTTTAGGGGAGTAATTTTGCTCCTACTTATAATTACTACTGATTGTCTCAAGGCTACAGCAAAGGGTTAAGTCCTAACTTCAAAAGAGATGCCCCCCTGCTCGGGGGCCACAAAGATAAGCAAGGATACCAAGACTTTCAAGTTTAGCCCCTGAGTTGAAGGAATTGGATGGGCTTACCTGTTTGGAAAAAAAAAAAGAAAAACCCTGACAAAAAAAAACAAACAAAAAACCAACCCTGGGAGAAGGCTGGGCACCGAATCAAAGTCCCTTTGGCATGAACTTACGACAGCTCTGTCCATGAATAAGCAGGCTGTGTTGAGTTGCTGAAAACAGGCAGGGCTTGCCAAAATTGAGGATGAGGAAATCTGAGGGATGGTATTTCAAAGTTGGTGGTGCTTCTACATAGCATAAAGCAAGGTGGTATACATGCTTCAGTACCTGACTGGACAGTTAATGAACCACCCAGCTGGTGCAAAAGCCATTCGTGCTGGTGTCTTAAGCCACAGTGAGGAAGATGGTGTAAACTGATTCCTCAAGTGTCTGAGAATAAGGGCGGAGAATTTGGTCAGAAACCAGAACATCAAGTGGGAGATCCTGTGGTCCTAGAACAGTAGGGCCAGAAAGATAAACAGAGCTGTTTTGTCTCAAAGGATGCCAAGCACTTGGGAGACAATTTGGCTAAGAGGGAAAAAGACTACATATAAGCAAAACCTAATAGACAGTATTTAGAAACACAAACAAGTTGTCTCTGATTTATCCAGGCTAAATTTACTTCAGCTGAGAGGAATTACATTGTTTCTAGATGCTAAATCATGTATCCTTCTTTTCTGTTTTTATTTGGGATGTTTTGTCTATGTGCTTGAACTAATATATTTAATTATAATGCTTTCCTATATATCTACATATATTCCCATATACTTGGTCCATAACATGGCTACAGAAAAAATACAGTAAAATGAAAAATTATTTGGTTGTGTTGAAACACACTAACCTACTGTAAGAAGACCTAGAAAATATTTTAAGCACTGTTTAGATAAGGTGCTCAATTGCGTTAAAAATCTTTCTTAAAATACGCTAACACGTATCACAGCATCATCATTGTCTTGATGCAGATTTATTTATGGTATGTACTCAGGAATCACTAGTTGTTCCTGCAAGCAAAGCGCTTTTAACCAGAGCAGCTTCTCCGTGTCTTTGCAGCTCAATGACAGTTATTTCAGACATCACAGCATGCTTTCTCACCCCGCTTCTCATCATCTTTCTCGTATGACATATCCAGTGTAAAACTTAAATGCAAAGGCTCAAATGTAAGAATGAATAACCTCTCAAAATGTTCATGTGATGGTAAGCGTACACATTTCGTGCTTTTTAAAAGAACTGCTACAATACTTCTAAATTTCAAGTGCAGGGCAGAGAAGTCCATTTGTATACACCCACACATAAATGAACACACTTAGCAGACAGCACATAGGTACTTGGAAGCTTCCAGCTGCCAATGAAATGCATTTTCTAATAAGGTCATAAAAGAAGCCACAGTAATGCTTCCAGTTATTGGTTGTTTTTGGTTGTTTGTTTGTTTTTGGGTTTGGGTTGTTTGTTTGTTTTTAAACAAAATACTCATAATATTCTGCTAAAGAAAAATCCACCAAAAAAAAAAAATCATATTTGCTCGAGAAACAGCTCCCCTAGACAGTACGGTAGTAAAACCAAATACTAGCAAAAAAATTTCTATTACAATGCATCAAAATCAAATGCTACTTGATGTTCTCCATAAAATGTAAATTATTATAGAATCTGCAAATGCTTCAGTCAATTGTTGTTTGCTTCCACCATTTCCAAATTACAATCAGTCTCTGACCATGCCATTCACTTGATTTACTCAGCTTGAACTATTTTCATTTGACTCTTATTTACGCATCTTTGCTAAATTAATTTAATCTTCTGATTGTCATTCAAAACATTCATTCCAATACGCTTTATTATTTATGCAGTTTGATGCCTTTACGTGCTGAGCAGCTGATAATCAGCCTGCTTAAATCTGTTAATGTTCTAACATTTTTACACTTTGCAAAACTGAAATACTGCAGCAAGGCCGTTGCCCATATTGCTGCATTCATGGAAAAATCTGTTTTGCTTCATTAGAAGACAGGGATAATATCTAATATACAAAAGGGGCACCACTGCCCACGGCAGCTTGCCCTCACAACAGAACCACTCTGGGGAGGCTGTCCTGTCATCCTGAACTAAAGGGAATACTCAGACTGAAGTGGTGTCTTCCCAGCCTGAAAGAGGGCTTGCAGAAAAACTGCAGAGGAAACACTTCGAGATTCTCTATTTCTAGCCAACAGAAAAGGCAGTAAAAAAAAAAAAAAAAAAGAGACAGAGAGAGAGAGATTCAGACTTTCGGGTAACTTTCTCAAGTTCTGATAGGACTGCCTCCTGTGCCTTACTGGTGGTTTGCTCCACCTCCTCCTGTTCTTCCATGTCTTTTTATTACAGCCATATTCCATATCTTTCAGGTTTTTCTTCCTTCTTCTCTCCATCTCACATGTTTCCCTTCAGGGTCTCCCTGACGCCAACAGAAAACCATGGAGTTACCTTGACTGACTGCTACCATGCAGATTACTCCTGCTGGGGGCTATCTTGTCTAATTGGATGGGAAGCTCTCTGAAGCAGAGGTTGTCACCACTCTGTGCCTGCACAACGCCTAGCAGAAACAGTCTTCTTCTGATCAGTCCTCTGGCACTTAGGTAATAAGCATGATTAATAAAGTATCTGTCTATACTCATATGTGGGAACGCTAGGACTATATGAGAACAAAAACAGGTTCGGCTTTTATAATGCTGGAAACGTACAGTTAATTCCATGAAATTTCTACCGACAGATGACCACGTAACAAATGGAATATTTAGTAGGAAACAGCAATCTGACTTACTTTGCTCTCTTGGCCATTTCATTGCCATCCCAGCGGGGGCTGTAAGGGTAATTCTTTTGGGCCTGGGAGTACAGCTGGCCACTGTTAGTGAAGTGGTAGACGGATTGAAACGTCAGGGTTGGTTGGTCTCGAGGAAAGTAGAGGGGTAGGTCAACTGAAATAAAAAAAAAGGAAAAGAAAAAAAGCCATAAAAATATACCATTGCATTTTTTCCCTTTTTTTACTGGGAATACATAATTCCTTTCTATTGATTTAAATGTGACAGAAAAGGAGAAATTGATGATCACTTCTAAAATATACTTCTGTATTTCTTCCAAGTAATGATTCCAACATATTGCTGTATGGGACAGTTTGCTTTATCGAAGCATTTTTGTAAAGTACATAATTAAAAAATGTTTAACTGGTGTATTTCTCTGTTCATCATAATGATTACACCATGATTTTTTTTTGTTATAGAAAAAATAATGCAGTATTTTCCTTTCTGGTGAAAATTTCCCTTTCAAAAATCCACAAAATACATTATGTTTATGCTTTCCATTCAAGAAATAAATTTCTCTTTATCTGCTTTAGCCAATTCATTTTCGTGCCCCCATGGACATCAAAAGCATTATCATTCTCATTTTACAGCTGTCTGAGATTTAAAGTGGTTAAATGATTTGATAAAGCATGTAAAAAGATTCAGTCACATGAGTTGGAAAAGATCTCAGCTTGCTGTCATCTGTTAGGCAAAAAAAATCCCCACAAAACCAAAAACACACTGCAAAGTCATTAATACCCAAAATATCTCACTAAAAATAAAAATCAGAACCTCTTAGTTCCCTTTGCTTATCACTGTCTCATGATCAGCTAGGTCTGGCAGAACAAGAAAATAGTGTACAACAGTTAATAATATCGTCAGAAGCTGTTTTTTAACTTAACTTTTTCATTGCTAGATCTACAGTTTAGACTTTCTTGGTCTACACTTTTAATTTCAGGAGGCTTCAGAAATCTGTACTTAAATTGAGTTATGACAACAGACTTGAATTATTTACTTGAATTATTAATAATTAATTTTTTTTTCCTATTGGTGTAGCAATGAGTGAAATAAATCAATAAGATGATAATTCATTCCTGTAAGCCTGGGTTCTCAGTATTCTCTATTTGTCACTTCACAGTCCTTTTTAAGGAGAAGGAGACTCCAAATTAATAAACACGTTGTAACAGCCAAAGTAGGAACCAAAGCAGGTGGCAAAATCACTACAAACCGAATTTGAAGAGAGCGAAAGGAACATTACAAGACTGAACCCATCCTCAGGCGGAACAGGATCTCCCCTCCAGTACGCTTGGTAACGCACTACATTTTCTACCTTTACATACTTCACAGAGCACAGATTCCAGCAGTTCCTTTGAAATCTCTCCTAAAACAGTGAGATATCACTGTAAGACAGGTTTTATTTTTGTAAATCCCATCCTGCTAGTCGCTTTATTTTCCAGTTTTTCTAATCATGACTGAATACTTGAATGTGAATCACCCAAACCATAGCTCCCTTTTCCCTAAACTACCCTCCAAGCTGTAAGAGTAAACCCCTTCGTAGCCACGAAGTACACAAAACTGAATGTGATATTCCAGCTGTAGTCTCTAAACACAACTAATCACTGCGGACGACAGCATTTGCTCAGTTCATGACCCGGTGTCTGAGCTACACGTGATAACTCCCGGACTCTGGGTGACTCAGCTCACGCAGCAGCTTCCAGCAGATATTTAAGTGGTAATGACATGGGCAGAGTTCTGCTAATTTGAGGACAGATCACCGCTGTGACAAAGGTTAGACTCAAAGATTGCTCCGTCAAATTCCTCTTTATAACATTATTATTAAATAACAACCCTGAAAAACATTGGCGTATCAAGGCTGTTTATCAGCAAGCAACCTGTCTCCTCCCCTCGCAAATGGTATGTGTGTGCTGCAGCCTTTGAAGGACTTCACTGTGGAAAGCAAGGAGCAAGGTTCTCCGTTATAACGTTATAAATATACTTCTTCAGCTCTGAGTGCTTAAACTCTGTTCCTCTAGTGCATCTTTTTCCTTCTTAAGTACCAACTCCTTAAACGAAAACTACTCTGCACACTTGTGTAGTTTATCAAAGTGTGAAAGGAATAACAAACTTCAGCAAAACACTCGAGTAATAGTTCAGTCCTTATATTTAACTCTGTACTTGAGAATTTCTGTCTTACACTAACTTTCCGTTGAAAACCTCTGTCTATGTAACGGGGCAAGCAGCAACAGTTTTCTTCCTGTTACCTAAAATGAAAGGTTGCAGTTCAGAGAAAGTATCTAGCACTAGAAACACTATTTAAAGACAATGCTATCACTACAGAGATGTTTTCACTTGTTATGAGAAGCCTTTCTTTTATGAAAGTATTTTTCCAGCAAAGCTACCACCAAAATATAATAGAAAACATTTTCTTCTTTTATTAACCAAAACCTGTATAGGAATTTTCAGGAATTACTTACATTATAAACTGTTAAATCAGATAATCAAATTAGATTTAAAATTGCGCATCCCACATCTGGCCAACGGCAGCATCATCCTGAACTGCAAGTAGAGTTTTGAAAAATTTGACCTGCCTTTGATTTCTAACACTACCCTTCACCTAATTGCCAAACTCCCATTTTTCTAACCCAAGCGTTTCCTTAATACAAGGTGCGAGATGAGCCCAGACCCAGTAAAAAAACCTGTCCCTAATTCTGGAACACAACCACACCTAAAAGACCAGTAAACAGGAAACAGCCTTGAGTTGTGAAGTGTTATAGATATCTCAAGGTAGCCAGCTATTATTTCAGCAGTAGGAAAGGAAGGCGAGAACTCACTTCTGTTGCGGTGGATGCCCGTCCATTGACGCTGTGAGTGCACAGAATGCTTGGATTTGGGGTGAAGCATTTTATCGCGCATGAAAAATAAGCAAATACCATTGGTGATCAATGCTAGCAAGGTGCTTTGGATATAAAAGGTCAAATTCTGCTCACAGTCACACCGGTCGTATAGGCAATCTGACTCTCAAACTGCACATTAATACAAAATTAGATCTGACTTCATGCAACACGTAAGGTAGCAAAGCTAAGCGTTATCATCGTTACATCCCAGACAACGTTTACATTTTGTCGTGAAAAATGCATCACAGTTAAAAACAAGGCACTGCTTTTGTAAATCAACACCTGAACTAGGCAAACTATAACAGCATGCTTTGGTTTGGCATGCTAGTTACCTAAGATCTACAAAAACACATTCATGCTGAACACAAGTACTATTTCCAAATAACAGCTGACTCACAAAGTACCCTGGTGATATGTCTGCAGAAAATAAGCAGATGACTCATGTCTGTAAATTCCTGAAAGTACCAATAGACCCCTTGCTTAGTCATCTTTTGCTTGGATGCTGGGTTCACGAGCTCTGTAAACTATAATGAGGGATCTAGCTCTTAGTAGGACTCTCTCTCCCTTTTTTCCTCTCTTCTAAGCAGTGCAAATTATCTCCCTAAAAATAACTTCATCTACGTAAGTGAGTCACTTCAACTAGCAAGCTTATACAAGTCATGCAGTTAAGCAGTAATATTTAGTTATGAAGGTAAAAATCTTGCTGTCAAAATCAGATTTAAAACTAAAATTATGTCAGAGGAAGTCCCATTTACCCCTTCTCTCACAGAAATAGAAACATTTCCTTTGGAAAATCTAAACAATTAGCTCATTCAGGAAAGTAAAGCTTTCTAATTCAGTTCCATGCTCAAAGTAATTTAATCCTGATGATTTCTTACTTTGGCTTTCCTAAGGATCACACTGTTAATATAAGAGGAGCTCAAAGAAGTAGACTGGAGAAAGAAGCCAATACCATAGTAAAACACTGCTTTCTTCTATGTTATAATTTACAGATCATTTTTTAAAAGTCAAGTTCTAGAAAGCCATAGTGTGGGGAAAATCACGTCTTTATGAAAGCTCTACATGAGCAGAACTTGGAGGGCTGTTTTGGGTAATTAAGCATTGAGTAAATTCTTCGGTGATTGAACCCTAATTTTCCCACACAGTTCATAAGAAAGCAAAAGAAAAAGGACTTGCTTGTTGAGAATGAGTCATGTTGTAAAGAAACTTAATTACAGTTTATAAATAGTCGAAGTTGCTCTCTTTTTGAAACATAAGAAACTATCGAGAAGTAACACACAAATTTGCTTCTCTTGACTTAGTTAGCATTTAATGCATACATACATTCAAAACACAGTTATCTTAAAGCCAAAAATCCTGATTCATTAATAACTAAAAATCTGTGCAATGAATCAGTAAGGTTTAATTGTTCATTTTCTTAAAGAACAACCACCTGAGATCTGGAACGGGTTACCAAGTTTGTTAAGCTTATCTCAAGCACTACAGACTTGATTTCGACAGTCTTATTAACTTTAAAATAATATCTTTAGCATCTAATTTTATAGCTTTTAGAACAGGGTATGGAATGTGGAAGGGATGTGGTGCTGTAGGGTTTCTGAAGGAAAAACACCGAGAAGAAAAAGGCAGGTTTACCACAAGTGCTCCCCTCCCTGCTTTTAAGTACTGGAGGGAAGAGAAGGGAAAACAAAACCCTGCTTGAAATGCACACTGACTGAATATTTCAAAGTACTTAGATGGTGACATTTTGAAAATTTTCCACGTACTGTTCCCCTGTTCTAGAGAAAAGGTTTTTTCATCTTTTGTATGGCACTGGATAAATCCAGATATTTGTTTTCACAGAAGTCAACATTTACTCACCGAATGTTATGCACCGTTTTAATGCCTGGATGATACTATACTGGTTATCTTATTAACCTTCGGGATGCTTGAATCTGCTGCAGTTTATTGCACCTGCAATTTGTTTTGCGCTCATAAACACTGGCTGATCCGGATATTTTACTGGTGAGATCTCTACTTCTAGAAGATTTCATGGCCTGCACAACCTTAATCCAATCTCTATCTGCTTTATGGAGCAGCCTTCAAACACAAGATAACACCACACCATATTCTTTCCAGTGCAGTTCCCAGGCTGGAGAGAGCTGGCCAAAGGAGACACTGTTCTGGTTTGCTCCATCTGACAGACTCTACTGCTCTGCATTTATTTACTGCACAACACTGAAGCCTTGCTCTGATTAAATATGTATTCATTTCTGCGTGAGCTTTTCAGTGTGATGATTCTAATCATCATTAAGAGATGATTGTTAGCTACATAAAATATCAAAAAAATTGTTTCATGGCACCTTCATGAGTTGAGAGGCTATTTAGGGATTCCAGACCAGGAATGAAGGAACAAGGAAGGGACAGTCAACCTGCCTACAGATGCTGAGTGCCAGCCCATGGGACCCAATTCTTCTGAGACTTAATAGTAGAAAATAATTTATGTAGCCAAGCACAACACCTTCCAATGTTGACTGCCACAGTAGGTACTTCAGAATCAATGATTACTGGACACGTGAAAAGTTTTGTTTAAATTATTTCACCAGAAAAACAAGAAGGGTGCAGGAAAGATGTGCCAAACCCAAAACTCCAGAGAACACTGAAAAATCTTAGCCTGATACTATCTGTTCTCTTCCCGAAATCCCTTGACTCACTCCTTATTTATCATCCAACTTCGGCCAGAGGCTGCCTCTGCATTCAAGTACTTCTGATGAAGTCAGTCATGGAAACAGGAAATACAAATCCCAGGCTCCAGAACTGTCTCTTATTAGTGTGTATATTCATCATCGTTTTGCTTGTTCTTTTTTTGGTTCACGAGATTTCACATTCTCTCTGCCTTTACTTGCAACTGAGCTCACACTGCTGGAAAAAACAACTTGTGGATTTGAATGCACCGCCTCAAACTGAAAAGTTCCTTGAACTCAGAGCTCTCCAGTTTTCATGATGTGTTAATGTGGACAAGACCCATGCGAATTTACAATGCAGCTCGGTGGTAACACAGATACTGTATTATATAACGCTCCTTACACATCTATCAAGCTCTATTTTAAAAAGAAAATTTCTAGTAGATTTTCTGACATGAGTTCTGCTATGGGAAAGCTGTTCCAGACAGCCTGTATGATGGCTGAAAAATCTTCACCTAACTTCAAGGGAAAACAGCTAACTTCAGTCTTCACATAGAAATTCCAGCACAGACGGCCTTTCAGGAATCACACTGAGAAACCTGAACAGATTCAGCCACAAGCACGTTGGGGACTGTAGGGGCTAGCACAAGTCTCTGCAGGGCAGGATTTCAGGCTATTTTGCGTAGTGAATCTTTCCTCAACTCTTGTGTGCTGAAGGCCTTCAGCCTACGTTCTGCTGGCAAAAAATGAAAGGGTGAATTTGGCTCAAAACACACAGGATTACAAAATGCCACGGTTATCCTGCTTTGGTGCGGGATGATGTAGTCTTGCAAGAATGAGAGAGCAAGGATGACAAATAACATATCAATGGCATTAGTGTGGGATTTTAGGTTAACAGAGCACAGTCATAGGAATTTGAATTTGTTAAATATTACTAGGGCTAACATCCTTTCTGGAGAAAAACAGGTTCTTTGCAGGAAGATGCTATTTTGAAATCAACATTTCAAAATTTCAAATGTGAAATGAAAAGCTGTTTATGGAGTTTTAGCTGACACACGGCACTTTGGGTGTGTTGGCCATCACAGCTGGTTTTGAAATAATTAAGTCTGCCCTTGCTATGGGAAATATCCACCCCATCGGCAAAGTCAACACTTACATAGTAAATGAGTAAGGTGACTTATATACCAAATACTTCCAAATAAATGCTACGAAAATAAAAGTAACTACTATGAAAAAAGACAACTATGTTTTTTCTTAACTGCATCAGTTATATATCAACTGAATGTACAATATGAACAATGCAAGATAAACACTGAAAGGTGATTGTAATAATGGAAAAATGGCAATACTTGGGATTATGGCAATTTATGTGAATATATAAAATTCACAGCACCTTGTTTTGTACTGGGAAATGGGTCTGGCAACAGAGTAACTCACTAAGACGCCAGTCCTGTAACTGCATTTGTATTAACGACTGATCCTCATAACAAAACAAGATCTTCTTGACCTTTGTCAGCAAGCATAATACTCAAGAATGGGAAGGGAGCCCACTGAGATGTTTCAAAGATAAGGTTATTAGAAAGTCATTAGGAAGAATTCAGCTGGAGGAAGAAAGGAGGAAAATGCTGAGGAACCTTTTCTTTAGCAGAGGTTTACCGCATTACCTCCAGAACGCCAGGCTGCTGACAGCAGTTATTGAAAGTGATGGCAAATGCCCAGTTTGCAGTAACTTCAGTGATGTTCGTTGTGACATTAAGGAATGCCTGAAGGAATCTAATTTTCCGTATTTTTTCCTTCTTTTTTTATTTGGACAGGAATGACTTTCAGTTATTGTCAGTCCAGGCCAGATCTGAAATAAGAATCGGTTCTTCTTTTTTCAAACTTTCTGCACCAACAGTACGTACCTCTCCCTAATGTGTCCTATGACAACACCACATCTATGGAAATGGCCAACTTCAAAGTCTCAAATACAGAAGTGGTAATGGAAACAAAGACTTGTGATGGACTGAACTATTCTGACACATTACAGAGAGTAGATCTGTTTACTCGTGGATTTCAACGAGACTAGAATAGATTTATCACTTAGTTTTCTCTGTTTTGGTTTGCTAGTTGTTTCAGGTTATTTTAAAATATAAAGTACGTAACCCATTTTTATTTGAAGCTGACTGCATGACACTACTATATCTATCTTGTCATTCTCCTTCCACTGATAATGGGAACTACAATACAGTCCAGGCACCCATGGCAACTAGATTTATGATTACTATTGTTTTGATTTTCTTTCAACATAGGCAGATGATATGGTTGTAAAAATATCTCATGTCTTTATCTTGCCTGCATCTTTCTTTTTAAGTACCCCATCCTTCATATAAAAACAGCACTTTAAAAAAGTGTGACAAAAATAGTTTAAATACCTTAAGTTACAGTCATGTGCTGCAGACAGAGTATCTAATTCTTTGTTTAGTCTTACAGAGGAACTAAGTAACAGATCAAATCAAGATATTCTTCAACCAGTTTCCAGCTACGCAGTCAAAGACCATTAAAAAGGGATGTAACAACCCAAAAACTGCTTTATAATGCCTACTTGCTTTGAAGTGTCATCACTCACCTCAGCTAAGTCATACTCTTCTGGGCTTTTACAGTAAGACTGGACTAACTCCTAAAAATATCCCATGGCACATCTCATAATCCTATATTGAGCCCAAAGAAATGACGTAATGACCTCCCAGGTCTTTTCTTTCTCTAATTCCTGTAACCGTGATTATTCTAATTAAGAGAAAGGCTTTTTATTTTTACCTCACTAGCTTCAGCTAGTGACATCTATTTAGCTTTATTTTTACTTCAAATTCTCAAACATCTTCATTCCCTCCCCCTTCCGTTTTTATTTCCTTTTATTGTTTCTGCTGTAACAGTTTCTATAGTAACTTCCCTAAGTGCTGATGAGATTGATGCTACTAAAAGCTACTTCTTCTCCATCTGAACTGCTTGAAGCTTATACTTTAAATACAGTTGCAGTTGTTATGGGTGTAAAAAGCAAGCTGTGCCCTTTCTTCGTACAGGCTGGTGACCATCACATGTTATTGGTGGAGAAAAGGTGAAAACTCTTCCTCTGCTTTCCCAATACAGAGACACACTGCTAAATGTCGAAAAGTTCTACATTACTTTCCAGTAGGACAGGAAGACTTTTAAAGCATGTTTTTACCTGAAAAGCATCTGTACAAAAACATTGGCTTCTGTCACTGATACTTTATTCAGCTTACGAGGCTTGCAAATAAATTCTTTTTCCTGTTTTAAATGCTGCCTGGGATTTAAGAGGAAACTGATTTATTTCATTCTCATCTGTGATCAGCGTGACATTATCCTGCAGGTCAAGAGGACCCTTTGCTGACACAAAAGGACCCTTTGCTGACACACATGCTATCCTGTTCTTTCAAGCTCCGCTCCATGCAGGCTTACAGCTTTCACATCACAACGCAGTGCAATCCTGCCACACCCAACCAGCCAACTAAGCCACACCAGATATTTCTAAAGCTAAACTGAAATCTACTGCAATATAGGCCCATCACTTCTTCCCACTCCTGAACGTTACAATTTATCACTTTTTCCCTTGAAGCCATCATTCACACTTCTAAAGGCTTATCCCTCCAGTGTCTTTTCAAGACCTAAAGAACTAGTTTGTCAAACATACTCTTTTAAGCCATGCTTTCTAGACTACCAGTCAGTTTTGGTGCTCTCTTGTGAATACTCCATTTGAGGATGAAGCCAAGACAAATAGCAGGACCACAACCCTAAGCTTCAGGGAGCAGGCTTTGGGCCATTCAGGGATCTTGCTTCTCCCATTGAAGAATCCTACGGGATAATGGTGCTGGAGAGAAGAGGGGTCTGTGATCACCTCCTCCAAGCTCCATCCTCCAAGGTCCATCCTAACAAGCAGAAAGTCAAGCAACAGTAGCAGGAAGCCAACATGGATGAACAAGGCGCTCCTGACAAAACTCAAACAAGAAAAGGAAGCACATGAGATGTGGATACTCTCTGAGCATGCAGAGACCAGGTTGGGAATGTCAAAGCTCACCTGGAGTTCAATCTGGCAAGGGGAGTTAAGGACAAGATGGGCTGCTACAGGAACAGCAACAGCAAAAGGACTATGGAAAATGTGGGACTGCTGCTGAACAGGGCAGGACAACTGGTGACAAAGGAGACAGAAAAGCAGCTTAAGCACTCCCTCCTTTCCCCATTTAAACATTTAAGCATCTTTGTGACCAGTTCCATCTCTAAAGCAAGGTGTATTTCTTATTGTTTGAAAGTAAATTATATTTATCTATTTCACAAAAGGCACGCAGTGGTCGCCTTTGTGTGCCATTGCTGTGTCACATATGGATTCTTAGATAAAGTTCACTTTGGTGACAAAGTAATGTCATTGGGTAGAAAGAAGAAGGAGATAGGAAAGAAGGATTCAGAAAATCTTTCTTTTCTTGATGCAGCCCTTATTTCTAGAAATTTCATCTCTCTAATAATGTGATGTTCTCTATCATCCTGTTTTTGTCTGAAAGCATTGCCTGCTATTGAACCCAGGACTGATCCATGTGAAACCCATGCTCATCATCTCCTTTCCAGACCAAAGACAAAATATTTGCTTTCTATTTGGTACTATGAGCAATTTTCAACTTACTGTATCTCACATCTTTAACGTAGTTCTCACCCTAGAGAAAAACGATCTGTGAATGCCATGTGAGACAACTTCAAAATGTGTAGACACAAGACATAGAGCAAGAAGAAAAAGTATCACAATTTGTATACAAGTCCCAACTCTGTGAATGACTTTTTGTGACCTAATTACTTTTTTCAAAAATTGAGTGGATAAAATAGGATTATATCACTTCCCTAACTCAGGCGTCTTTTCTGAGAATGTATTAGTTATCTGTCATATACTTGGGGACACAGTAGCTCTATCTATTAGATAAGAAAAAGCAAGTGTTAACTTTTCTGAAAAGTGCGAGTTTATACAAAGTTATTACAAAACCTTTCAGTCCATTTGTTAAAGTGCTCATGGCTTTTGCAAGAACATCAATTAATGTCTACAGCAATAGCCTACAGTTTTAAATGTAGGGCAAATATACGCGTTTCTCAGAAATTAAAAAGGTAACATCCACAGCAAAGTGAGACTTAAAAATACTTTGCCAGTCCACCCATGTCAGGCCATCACAAAATACTTGTAAAACCTGATTCTTATCACAACAGTTGTTTCCTGTTTCTTGCTGTTCACACCAAGTTTTATGAATTGCTTTGTGTCCATTCTCCCTTTCTTAGCAGAATTACAAACATGAATCTAAAACCAGTTTACAATGAGTGACACGAGTACAAAATGAACACAGAGAAACAGAAAAAGAGGAAAAGAAAACCTCTGTTTTCAGGTTCACTTGCATCCATTATGAATACCTAAACATGGAAAATCTCATTCAGCTCATGTACAAGTAAATACCCAGGATGGAATCAAAGGAACATGATGTTTAAAGTACTCTTAATGATAAAAATTAAATTATCAGCTTTCAATACAAATTTCAAACTAAATCTAGTTGCCACTGTCCCTTAGAAATAAAGGAGAAAAACACGCAACAGAGAAAAAATGATCAGCAAAAGGCTAACTAATTTTCCAAATGCTGCAATTCGGTCCTGGGACCAGCCCTGGCCTATGCCTAGCTAAGTGCAGAACTGCGCGCCTGTGACTCGGGCTACTTTTCCAGCACACTGCCCGGTCCACAGCACTGCAGCTTTCATTGACTTCAGTTAAGCGATATGCACCTCACTACACAGGAAATGTCAGAGAAGGCTTTGTTTTGTGGTGATTAAAACAACGTACAAAGTTTTGAACTGCTCAGGGTGTATTTTGCTGTAGGCAGAACGACATGCGCTCAGGAACTCCCAAGACCAGATTCAAAGAAATCTATGGTACTGACTAAAAGTACTGAGAGAGTCAGAGGAAAGGACCACCTCACGAGACACTGATCTGCCTACTGAACGGTCAAAAAACTACTCACAAGCGTAAGACCTAAATGGCTTTTGACTTCTGCCAGCCAGTTTTACATCACTGGGGCTCTGTTAATCTCCAGTTTCTCATTTAAGAGTGAAATGACATCCCTATACAATCTTTGCAGAATTTTTTGATCAGCATTGAAATTCTCATACTAGACTCCTGAAACATTTATTTATTACGCCTGACATTTCTGCTGAACTACCGTGCTTTCCTGCCACTACCAGACATCATTCCATTCTCCTATACCTTGTTATTCACACTGTCATGTTCTCTTTTTCCTTCTCCCTTAGTTTTCACAGTCATGAATTCCTGTTTTCATTTAAGGAACAATGAGAAGAATAAAATAAAAGCACTATGTAAGAAAGCCCAAACACCTCATCAGATAAAAGCTCGTAAGAGTGGTCTAATATAAAAATTCCACTCAACACTTGGCCTTTTTTTAGTAAACAACTCAGGCAGACAACAGTTTATTTTTCAATCCCTTGTCTTGAAGAGACTTCTCTTTCATAATTGGACTAACTTCCCTGAAGAAGTAGAGCCAATGCAATCTTAACTTCCTCTGAAGAAGATTTTTGTCCCGGAATTTTAAGTGTTAATTGTGATGACTGCCAGGCAGTGATACTGATGAAGAAGAGCAACTCCTGAAGGCTAGCTTCCAAAAGGTATGTGAGCAAGTCTTCCACCACAGAAAATCGAAAAAAATATCTCTCTAAAACTACCAACCCCACTCAACTGGTTATTCATACTCCAATAGCATACAGGAGTCATCGCGCATATTCCAACTGCATTAAATGCTATAGCAAAACAACTAACTACTTCTCACATTTACATTTAACAAGATCTATAGGTCCTATATAAGAGAGGGCTCCATGGCCAAAACTCGAGGCAGATAAAAGTTTACTGAAACATTTACAGGAATGTTTACATGAAACGGTCTCACGTTCTGGGTTCCAAATTGTTCAGATAAACAAATATTTCTTAAACATTACTATTAGCTCAGTGACTGTGGAGTTACTGTGGTAGGCATGTGATTTTTCAAATAGGAATCTGCAGAAGCAATTTCAAAAAGAACAATAAATACAATATTAGATGAAATAAAATACTTTTGCCTTCTCACATAAGCTCTCCTAAACCCAAACAGCAAACACTAAGTGATCAGAAACACGTTCATCTAGGAAAAATCTTCCAGTTAAGCCTTTACCAAACCTCCTTGCTAGCCATTTACTACCACAAAGTCTAACTTGTTTATTTAAACAGCTGCAGGAGGAATAGCTGAAGGGGCTGACGAACGCTCATTAGCTCTGTTCTGTTGACTTTCCAGAGGTGGGGCGATCGCCTTTAAAGGGCAGGTAACATCTTAAACACCAGGTGCCTGAAAAATGAACATTTACCTAAATTCTAAGGATTACTGTTGCTCTACTGAGTGATTAAAACAGTATCTGAAGCCTAATGAGTTATATCTGTTTGGAAAGGGAACTGGTAGAACAAATTACTTTTTCAATGCAATTTTTTTTTATTTACAGTGAGTGGGCATATATTCCTCTTTCACCAAACGCTACTGGAATAAACTGCACTTTCTTCGCACAGTAGCATAAACTTGCCTTCCCAGCTGCTAATGCTCTTTTCCAAAATGCCCTGTTTTTTATTTCCCTCCTCCCAAGCCTCGTCTGACAAATACAGCCACCTCATCTGACAAACACATTCTTTGTTTGTGTCCTTATTTTCCAAGCTGCTTTCTGAGGCTGTGGACAGATGTGCTAAACCAGATCCAAAAGAGGTTTATGTGAGCGAACCCCAATTGTTTAGCTCGGGCCCTCAATTCAAACCACGTAAATTGACTGCATTGGCACATGTTGCTCTGATGACAAACACGTGCAGATAGCAATATCCAAACAGGAATGCATCAGTACCTGGCACTGATGACTTCCACCGAAAAACCCTGAATCCAGAAGCGAGTGTCTGCCCAAAGCCTGATACTCATAGGTATAACCTCTTATAACCGAATTCATACTCTAGGCCCCTCGCTTGCTTCTCTCTCCTGTGTAAAAACCTCCTTCTTGCTGAGAAGCTGCCTATTTCTGACGTATTCTGACGGAGTAGCCACGTAACTGCACAGATAGGTAAGAGGGTGGACAAAAAGCTACTTCAGTTGGCGCTCCCATTGCAAGAAACCACGTTAATGAAACTTTAGCTTTTACATGACCAGCACTTTGGACCTCCTGGGCCACTGGTATTACCCAACACAGAAGCTGAAATCCTTTACAGTTAGCCAAGGTCAGTGGCAGCAAGTGGTCCCACCAACCTCATCTAAGTCTGAGATCCCATAAAAACTAAAGATACAAATGCTGGCAGCTTCCAACATTCTCCATTCTCTGAAATACTGTCCAATGAAACAGAACCTCTTACTTTAATATCTGTCTTTTTCAGGAAGTCTTAAACAAATAACCACTAACACAAGCAGTGTTTCATTTGCTGTTGCAACCGGTCCAACTTCTGTCAATCTCCTTTATGCTGATAACCTAAAAATCCCGTAAGATAAAAAGTAATCTTTGAAAAGCCTATATACAGGTTGCTTTGGAGTCCTATTCTTGTGTCCATACCAATAAGGCTACTTAATTCTTAATTGTGCACACATAACGTAACTTGTGTTTATATTTCTATGTGGTATAAATACAGAGAATGTACACAGGAACAAGAATATGAAGAAATATCTGTCTCCAAAACCTAATCCCAGCTGATTTATAAACAAGAAGAGAAAGAAATCAGGAGTATATTTAAGTTTACTTACAAAGCTTTGTACTGAGACTTACTCATAAACAGTATCAATATCAAAAGCTCTAAGCCTGATTAATGACTTCCTCTTCCATGTGGATGTATGAACTTCTCTGAATAGTTATTTCTTCTGTCATATATTTGAAATCACTTGATCGATTTTCAGAACTAAACCACTAAAGCAACAGTTCCTTTGACTGCTCTTTGATCTAATATAATAACTTCAGCAGCTACATTAATCTAATGATTAAGTTTGTAATTAGGTAGCTCTTCTGTGTTTTAAGGGAGATTTAAGGGACTTTGCTTCGCTCTTTATTCTGTAACTACTGCACAAATAATTTTTTTTTAGCAAGTGAAATTGTTCTGAGGTTATTGTGCTTTGGCAATCCAGAACTACTTTCCCATTTCTCTCCTCTTATCTTTAATTCAGTTTACTCAATAGAACTATTCTGAGTAATTTCACTTTACTTCTAATGTGTTTTGCTTCCTAGTGTCCAAACAACTTTGTAACTTTTAATGCAAATAGTTGCAAAAAGACCCCAAAGTTATTAAGATGCCAGTAAAATTTACTATGGTTCCTTTCAGCTGATTTGCCATGGTGCTTGCTGTATACTGACCTATTTATTCTCCTCTGAATACTTTCTCTACATACTATAGTAAATACATAAAGTAGAACAGTTTTGAACTTATAGCTATCTCTCCCAGACATTTTATTAGACGCTTGCTAAATATTCAACCCTAATATACATAGTTATGTCAGTGGTTAAGAGATGAAAGCCTACATTACTTCACTCAGGAAATGAAGTGCAGGTTTCGGTCCTTTCATTGCAATATCCTTCAGTGCATGGAACATAAATGTTTTTGCAGTGGATTGTTCAACAAGCGGGTGATGCAATGGCTTACACAGCTAAGCCACTGTATGATTTCTAAGGCCACAGGGTTAATACATAGTGATAAACTATTCAGTTATAATTGTAGCTTTCGTGCCAGTTAAATTGAGCACTGTGAATATTGCACAGTTAAAACCTACTCTGTTATTTAACAGATATTTGAATTTTGATTCCTCTGAACTCTGCTTCAGCATCTATTAAGTTATATTATCCCACGGCAAAAATCAAATCCACAGGAATTTTAACACTGATAAAATTAAGCGAAACATACTGGGGAGTAAGAAAGGCAGGAAATCTTCAAGAAGGTTGTACATAAAGAAGCATCACCTCATAGAAGACAATTACCCAGTGACCAATTCTCAAATGTAGTTGAAGAGTAAGTAAAGATGTAATAAGGACAATTTTTCAAAAAATACCAGTTTCATTTCTTTTTTCCACAACATAAATGATATCAATAAGATAGAAGTTTTTTAATTTCAGGTTTGAGTTTCCTAGACCTTCTTACAGTCATTACTGTCTGGAAATCTTAGGTGATAAAAAGAAAGGGCTCAGTGAGACCATTTTTTATGATTTCCAATACACGGCGAAGTACTTCTCTGAACAATGGCAATCCCATTTCTCACTTTAAAAACTCTGGGACAGATTTCTATGATGTCATTTACACATCATTAGCTTTCCACATGAAAAGCTAGCCCACAATCAAAAATTACCTAATCTGAAATATTCCAGTGCTAGAGTGCTAGCAAACACCAATGTTGCAGCTGTCCAAGCTGCATTGTAATTAGTTTAAACAAAGATGAGAAGTAACAATCAAAAATAAAGGGTAACATGACTGAATTTCTCTAGACCAAAATATCTTTTACATCTGTGAAATTCACCTTACCATAAGGTAAAATAACAACTGCTACACGTTAACAAGTATAAGGCAGCAACAAAGCCACACTTACTAATTTCTACATGAAGTAATTCCTAGATATTTATTTAAGAATGTCTTTTTGAAAGTAATACAATCTTGATTTAAAAATTTCAAATGACAGCAAATCTAGCTTCATACTGTCACAAACTGTTAGACAGTTTTGCCTACACAGTTTCAGTCTAGGAATAACTTTTGGCTCCTAATGACAATACAGCATTATTTCTCATTCAATATATTTTCCCTGCACTAAAGTGTCTTTACTATCACTGTCAATGCATTAATTTCTGACAATTACACAAGATTTTAGGTATTCCCAGGTTATGTATAGTATTGGTCCTCATTATTGACAGTTTTGAAAGGACGAGTTACAACCATGAAACTACCAGAAAAACTTCGCAGGACGCCTTTGGTGTTCTGTAAGGCAAGGAGTACGCTATCGATGTGGATCCTCTTTCCTTCTCCAACTACAATGAGGATTTTGTGTTTTCAAAGTGTCATGGCCACATCAAAAATACAATAAGCACTGGATAAAAATAGCTAAAACATTTAAATTGTTTCCTGTAATTGTATTTTTTCCCTTTTGAACTTCTATCTTCAAGAGGATAGACATTTATGCCTGAGGCAAAGAGTTACTCACTGTGAACAAGGAAGCAAAAATCTTTCCACATCAGCAACAGAGTAAGCTTTGTGAAGCCTTCTGCATCATATTCCACCACACCACTATCAACAAAAAATACAAAAAAATTAATACAATTTTTACCTACCATTCATTCTAATACTGAATGATAAATACGTAAATTCTGTATTAAAGGGATTGGGTTTTTTTTTTTGTTTGTTTGTTCAGAAACTTCCAGTATTTGCTTTATTTAGTAACAGTTACAATTTTATAGCTAAATAAAAATTACATCAAACTTTTAATCTTGATAATCTTCTTATTTATGCTGTGGTATTGGAGTTTCTTACCCAAAGAAAGGCCATATTCAGTTTATATAAACACACTGTAGAATGAAAGGAGACCTGCTAATGCATCTGCAGTACTAGATTGATAAAAACTAGACAAATTCCCTGTATGTTACTCAGATGAAGATAGTTTATTAGCTCTGTAGTAAGTGAAAGGGTAAAACTGAAAGTGTGCAGACTGAGAAGAGCTTAAATTTGAAAATTCAAAAGAGTATATATATTTAAAAAAGTAAAGCATTAGAGCATACAAAAAAATAAATATAGAAGACTTGTTCAGTAGACAGATTAAAAATTTCAACTGTCAGGAGTTAGTGTTCTCTAAAAGTCTCAAGCAGCATCAGGACTCACGAACCACTTTGCAAATGAGATAAAATCATAGGCACACCTGGGCCATTTCTATACTGTAGTTTTCTCAGAAGAAAAAGAAATACCTTGTTTTCATAAGGATTGAGCTTGCATCGACTGTCTATCTACATCTACAGATGTAAAAGTCCAATTCAAGTCACTGTTATCTATCTAGAGTTGTATAAAATTTGGGTGCATGCTAGAAGCCACCTGTCTTCCTACCCTCAACTTGGGAGACCTGAGATTTGAAGGGCTCCCAAATGTCCATGTCATTTGGCATCACCACTCAGAAGCAGAAATCCCCTCCTCACAAGCACTGCTGGTCAGGCAATCGCTGTCGCATCAGCTCCTGGACTCTTGCTCAAGTCAGGTTTTAGGTGGGAACCCAAAGCGCCTACCCTTCACAGTGCCAAGGTACTCCTCATTAGTTGATCTGTGAAGCCAATGTGTCATCATGCCAGGCCACGGAACTTTGAACTGCAGCAATTCAACACGACCCGACAGCCCTTGCTCTCTCGAGACAAGATACTGCTCGGCAGTGGGAGCAGCTGGTCTCCCAGTCCTGCCTTCATGCCGAGCAGTGGTTTCTGGCTCCTGTAAGGCTTGGAACCATACCCACTTCCCCGTCCTCCCACCTCAGTCACTGCCTATTACTGTAAGACCCCTCCAGACATTTATTCAGAAATGAGCACGTTCTTTTGCACAAGGAGAAAATCCCTACTGTCGTTTTCCCATCATCAGCTATTTTCTAGTAAAATCAGATTGGCAACTGGCACAGAAGTGAAGTAATGCTGAACTTGATTCCAGTACTGCTATAGAGAGACAATCTATACACATAATTCTGTGAAAAATGACCAGATTTCATCTTATCCAGTAGACAGCAGTCACACAACCAAAGACCATGTGCAGAAAACACCACCTTCCCCCATGCTACAGAAAATAATGCATCAAAAGAAAACTTACGTTCCAAAGTGACTCAGGAAAGCTGCAATATACTCTCTTCTCTTATGGTATCCCTGAATAACATATTGTACCTTAAAAAAGAAAGGAAGAAACAAATCCAGAGCTATAAAAAGATAAAAAAAGCCAGTGCTTCCAATTTGTCATATATTCCTTGTTAAGGAAGATTTATGCTTGACACAGTAGTAGTTCTGAATCCTACATTTAGCTTGCATGATTTCCCTAAAGAATCCTAAAATGTTTTTACAACTAACAGTGGATCTCGCACACAGAAAATCTTATAAAGAAATCTCTTCACTCCCTTCTGAGTGAAACTTAGTCTTTCACAGTACATTGAAGCGCTGTTTAACTGCACAAGGTAAAGAGCGAAGAAAAGAAATGCGCGACCTTGCCTCGGTGAAGTTTGAGCAGGAAGCTGTGATAGGCAAATCATAATTACCTGAGCTGACAGTTGGTTAAGTGTCAAAATAACATTCTGGTATAAAAGAAAAGAAAAATAAATAATTTCATAACTGATCTTGGGTGTTTTCCGAAGACTGCACCTCCAACAAAATCTTCTTAATACTAAGCTCTCTCAGTGGTTTCGTGCTGACTCAGGGAGCCACCTACTCAACTGCGAGCATCAATTTCTGAGGCATTCTGGGTTTTGAAAGACTTCCATCCCGGCACACACAAAATCCAACAATGCTAAACTTGGAAGACTTAAGGCAAAATTCTTCTCACCCCATGTACGTTTTCTTATTGATTTGAATGGGATCACTTAGCAGAACAGTGTGAACAGGATTTGACCCATAACAGAAACAATGCATGTGGTGTCAGGCTGGAAGAGCATCTGGTTTACAGCTGGTTCCTTCAAGTACTTACGGTATGGTTCTATATATGATTCCCTATGTAAATCCCCTTGCCTTCCAGAACGAAAACTAACACTTTAAAAGCCTTTTTTCCCCATCAAACATTTAAAGAACAGGAAGAATATTTTTCTTGGCTATAGTAATACTAGAGTTCCTCGGCTGGCAAACGCTTCCCTAAATTTTTTGAAAAAACCTCGATACAATCATTGCTGAGAGCTATCTTGTACCCCTTAAATTCTATTTATAAATTGAGACTTATTACATTTTTTAAAAAAATACGATTATTTTGAAGGCTTTGTGTGGGATCTGAAATGTTATTTTGGGAAAAGGAAAACATATGATAAGTTTGCTTAAGGGACTTTGTTTAAGAAAGGATAAAAACAGTCCTGTATACTTGCAGATTTTAAAAACAGAAAGTAATTTTAACAGAAAACCACAACAAAAACAACTCTAAAGATAGATTCCAATATAATTATGGAAACACATTTTGAAGAACCTTTTCCTAAAAGAAAGTTATTTTCCTTGTTTGAACAAATGAAGGTAAAAATAATATACAAATACAAGTAAGAGGTCGGTAATAGGCAGATTCCTAGATGTTGGCCCATAAGCTTTCTTTTGAAAATGACACTAAAATAAAGGAGAAGCTTTCAAAATAATATACTCACTCTTTTTTGCTTAAACAGTAAGCTAACTGGAACACAACCTTTTCAGCAACCTTAAGCAGATATTACTGTATGAACACCCAAACAGACTGCTGATTCAGTTCATTTGGATGAAACATCTGAGAAGATGATCACTGAAAGCACTCAAAGCCTACAATAATGACTATGGTATGAGAACTTAGATATATTCCAACTGGAAAAATAATATGCCAACTACACATTTGTATTTACTTGCAAAATAGTAGGCTACAATGCAGTGTTGTACGATACAATAACATTCTATCCCAAATGATGAAATGTCACAGTAAGAAAAATCCACTCCAAGATCTGATCCCAATCATGCTTGTTTACCTAAAAGAGTCATTATATTCAATGCCCTGTTTAGGTGCTCAGCTCTTATCAAGAAGGTATTCCTTGTGTAATTCACCTTAAGTAAGCCCTGCTTGGACTACCTGGCACAAGAAAAACTATGTCTATGGCAATACCACAGTGTGTTACTCCAATACAGCACAGCACGTAAGGGAATGGAAAATTAAGTTCTAATTACTAACTTACCTTATTTGTTAGCAGCTGGCATACTTGGGGTACATAGTCGATAAGACAACCTCCACCAGGAAAGGCTGGGATATGAAGGGCAGATGATCCTCCAAGCGCACTAGAAATAGAAGTTAATTTAACAGTAGATTACACGTACAGACCCTGGGATTTGAAAGTGATTTCTACAGTGTCCTCTTTCCCTACGCTTAAAGTCAGAAGGCCGTGATTGAGGAAGTGTATTCTATGCCATGGTGATATAAAAAGTATTAAGTGATACCATCTATAAAAACACTAATGCAAAGCATTCTCTCAGGAAACAGCTTTTTCGTTGTAAACAGACCTATTTCTTAGCCCTCATCAATAAGATGTGGAGCACTGTAGTTAAGATATCTTGTCACAGCAGGAGGAGAGGACTTTGAGTCTTGCATTATTCCAACTGCCACCTTCAGTCAAACCAGCTAAGAATAATCAAAATAATTCACACTGAGGAGTAACAGATGGCCAGATGCACATCAGCCATGCTATTTACTCCAGTTTTGGGCCCCCCAAAACAAGACAGATGTTAACCTACTAGATCAAGGGGGCAGTGGACCAGAAAGATTGTTAGGTACATGATGTGGCGGGGGATGCTGAAGGAAATGGGTTTGTTCAGTCTTAAGAGAAGACTGGACAAGGGGGAATATTGAAGAGGGGAGTTGAAGGCGTATTGTTATTGAAGGCACATTGATGCCTTTAATTATCTAATGGAAAAATATAGAGAAGATGGAGCCAGAGTCTTCTCGGAAGTGCACAGTGACAGGATGAAAGGCAATGCAGACATGTTGCAACAAAGGAAGTTCTGGTTAGCTATTAGGAAAAATGTTTTCACAATGAGAGTAATCAAATACTGGAAGACAGACCCAGAGGGGCTGGAGAGTCTCCGTCCTCAGAGGTGCTTAAAGCTCAGCAGAACAACTGCCCTGAGCAACCTGATCAAAGCTGGCCACACTCTGAGGAGGGGCTGGGCCAGATAACCTCCAGAGGTTTCCCCCAGTCTACATTGTTTTATGATTATATTCCCTAATTCTACATTTTTGTTCATCCCCAGAATATGAACAAAGATGTTAACTCTGTCCATGCACAGTCTGGAAATCTGAATAGTAGGAACCCACAGAAATAACGTAACTTCAGAGATGTATTTCACCATAAAATCACAGAATATCAAGTTGGAAGGGACCTCAAGGATCATCTGTTCCAACTTTTCTTGGAAAAAGCACGGTCTACATAAGGTGGCCACCCAGCGCCCTGGGCCAGTATTTAGGCACCTTAATAAATTGCCTTTATCACAGGAAGGAAGATTGAAGCATGCCTGCTATTGCTGAGGATAACAGCTTCTTTGGTGTGGAAGGATCTAGTGCTTTTTATTTAAACCAGCTAAGGTCCTTGCTACTTACTTTTAGCAGTACTGACCTAAATCTTTCTCATAGTCCTTTACCAATCAAAAGGGATATGGATTTGCATTAGGCACCGTGGCTTACATCATTCACTAAACATCTAGAACCTTGTTGGGTACAATTAAAAAGCTTCAGAAGCTAAATTATTTTGTGGCCTCCTGTTTACATTCTGTTTCCATGAGAGATTAAACTGGCTGAAAAGAAGGTTCTTCTCTGCAAAATAAGGCTCTTATTCTTCAACGGGACTTGCCCCTGTATTTTCCTCAATACTTGACAAGCTATCACTTTGGCAGGTACAAAGGTCTACAATCGTACATCCCTTTGAAGGAACAGAGCCTATGTAATTCAAAAAAACCAAATTCATAATGAGGTATATGGAAATGTGCTACTCAGGCAAAACAGTCTGGGTTCAGCAGACTGTTCACCACATGGAACAGTTCTGCAGGTCTGGATTTTGCATATGCAATGATGAAAGAAAAAAGCGTGGAGTATACCACAGCTACATAAGAAAAAAAAAAAAAACCAAACAAACTTTTCCAGCAGAAGTAAGACTTGAGCAGTTTTGTTTTGTTTTGAACAGAATTCAGTTTCCTTGCTGCTACCCCCTTACTAAAATTACTCATATGGGAATATAACTTTGCTACTTGTGGATGTTAAAAACAGTGAAGCGTGACTATTAGATTATTACTAAATTGCAACATTTCTGAAACAGTAGTTTGCTCTTAGGAAATTGAAAGTATACTGGGTCCATCAGTCTTTAATGTCGGAGAATGAAAGACTTGTCCCTCCCGGTATGTTGCAAGTGGGTTCTGAACCTTACTTTAATCCCTGGCTTTCAGTTTATTAACTCTTTAAATGCTTATGTAAATGTATCCATAAAAGCCTCCAATCTCATACACAGAGTAAATGGTACTGTCCATTTTGCATCCTGCCTTGTCTCATTTGCAATCAAGTCCAAGTTCCCCCTCAGCACGGAGATACCACTGGAGACACTCAGATGACTACAACAGGAATTACAGGCTCCTCTCTCGGTTACAATAGCAGGCGTGAAATTAGGAGTAATCTCTAACAGATTTCACATGCAAAAAAGCTTCCACACCTGCATCATCAGCTTCCAATACATCTTCCAGACTGAATTATTATGATTTGTGAATAAGGGCTTCCCATTTTACCTCTATCCATCCTTTCAAAGCAGTCAATCCATAAAAACTTGTTGACATAAATGGGAATTCAACCCTTCTCAAATGAAAAACAGACTGCTACAAGGTGTGGTTTCTGAGAAAAAGGTCCCTCCACAGAAAGAAGGCTGGAATTTCTAGTATAATTAT
Organism: Burhinus oedicnemus; assembly: GCA_008921705.1. Classification (NCBI taxonomy): domain Eukaryota; kingdom Metazoa; phylum Chordata; class Aves; order Charadriiformes; family Burhinidae; genus Burhinus; species Burhinus oedicnemus. The sequence continues at coordinate 293,843 of VFFE01007199.1, read as the reverse complement.
CCTCTGAAAACAGAATAAAGCTGTAGAGTATGTAATTTATGTTCTGCAGAAATAATGATGCGTAGGGAAAATTAAGAGTGGGCAGGCATCTTTGTTCCCTCTATCGGGTCAGAGAATCTGCTTATTAAATATTTTAATACAATACTGCATTTGCCCAGGACCTTGACTCTGACCATCTCAAAACTTTCTATAAGCATTCAGCAATTAAGGTTCATCTGCCTTATGGAACTCATATTTATCTTTTATTTTTACACACGTAAGGAAGCTATTGCTGAGTTTGATTTGACTACACTGTATTATGTCTCTCTCATGCCAAAGGACCATACTTGCAGCACCTCACAATCATGAGATTGGGCAAGAAGCTATAATAATTCCTTTGACCCTGTAATAAACCTGCAGCTGAAGAAAGAAGTGACTTACTCAACGTCAAGTAAGAAGAACCTGTAAAAGGTGCAAGGAAATATGTAAAATGGAGAAAATTAGGCAAGGGAATTTCAGCGTGCAGCTCAATATCTAATGCTGCTTTTTGAGGTCCCTCAAAGCCCAATCAAAAGAAAAGGTGTAGAAAAAGAAAAATGGTATAAGAAGCCTTTTATAGTCAAGGAAATTCTATTTGCCAAGAGATTCCACCAGTGCAAGCTAAAGACTCCTGCATGTCAGATATGCTTTCCAGATAGTTGAGCCTCTTGGAGGATAGATCTTAGATACCTTCATTTGTGATTAAGCTCTCCTTCTTGGTTTCACTGTTATACATGCCCCATAAATAAAACACATTTTTATATCTAGGAATAAAAACAACTACAACATCACACTGTCAGGTTTGGTGATACTCATTGTATCAAGATGACAAAAAAATAAAAAAAAAAACCATTAAGAGATACGATAAGGAAGTAATTTTGTTTTTAAACATAGACAAATGAATTAATATTGCTACCGTCAGCTGCCAGAGTAAATATAGTTTCAGCACAACCAACCCAATTGTGTTTGATTTTTATACAATTTTTTCCAGTAACCTGCTACTCTTTAAAGGCTAAAATTCTAACAGATTCTGATAGTGGCTTTCTATAATTTATCATAATTCACAAAGCAACAGTCTTAGTAGATGCTATTTCATTAGGACTGGTACTGGATGAAGATAAATAGATGGTAGATCTCCCTATCTAGGAGATAAGGTTGCATGAACACATTGGAACACAGAGACTATGATCTGTTGGACTCAGCATTTTATTCACTTGCTGTTATTCTGAACCTACTCAGCTCTGCAAACCAACTTCATACACGTCGTTTTAAGACGGACCAGAGACCCCTTTTTGCAGCAAGTTTTGCCTTCCTGGGTTTCCAGAATGACAGACACAATGCAGTTCTGATCCACGGTCTGTGAATTAAATTGGGTTTTGTGAGCAACTCACTACTGAATTCAACAAGAGCAGCAGTCAGCCTGCATTAATAGCAGTTTTGTTCTGCGACATGCTGAAATACAAGTGCAAATTGCGTAGCTGGAGTATGTTTACATTTCTCCTGTTGACTGGTGCATTCCAAGTGGCTTGCTCTGTCTGTCTCTCAATGGATCTATTTATTCAGGCCCGCATACAAAACGCAAAATTCTTTCCCATTTCTTGATAGCTTATAATTACATTAAAATGTCTTTCTCAAGAAATGATCCTTTAAAAAAAAAAGGGCACAGCACTAATTCACAGGTTTACAGTGACTGGTTTTGTTCTTGAGTATTTATGTATAACGAAACAGGTATTTCACCTTTATTAAAACCATCACTTCACTAGAGAAGGAGAAGGGTGCTTCCAAGTCCCAAGCTCAGAAGACTGGGTGGTTTGGCAAGGCAGACTTAGAGGCATGAAGGAAGATGGTCCTACTCCCATCCCTACAACTCTCCCCATGCTCTCTTGGGCCTCTCTAGTTCCCCTGAACTCCTTTTGTTCACCCCACCTCTTCCCTACAATGCATTTTGCCTCCCCCTTTCTCCAAGCAGAAAAATGCAGGTTTCTCTACACTGCTGGGAAACTTTTGAGCTGAGTCTGAACAATGAGGATTATTTCAAACTATCCCCTGTATCTTGCAAGGTCCTGCAAGAATAAAAGTATCACAGTTTATAAAGTTATGTGCTAACATGGGTTACGGTACTACAGTTAAGCACCCATACACAGGTCATACTCTCTATATATTTTGCTCTCTCTCTACATATGTATGTATTTTGCTTCACCTGTTACTGTTCCCCATCTCCCAAAATTGCGTAAGTTTTCCTTTGCAAGAAGTATCACAAAGAAAAGAACATCTACCTTGCACAATGGCAGTTATTTTTGCTCCAAGGGAGGAAAGAGTCAAAAATGTGTCTTTGAGAAGGAGGTCCTGCACTGTAAGAAGAATCATACTTATCCCTGAATACAGTGTGAACGCAGCATTAAAGAGCTTTATAGCAAAAGAAAGCAGTACATAATACCGATTGCACTCAACAATGTTCCTAATCCAATGTATTCTTTCTGCAAAACCCACATAAAACAGGGAAATGACAATTTCAATGATTGTGAGATGATGATTTGTCTAGCTTTGAAAATGTAAATAAACAAAAAACTTGCCTCTGCATGGAAAGACTTTATACCTGTTTAAAATAACTAAGAGCTTTTCTCTCAGCATGGTGAATGTTAAAACATGTTCAAATCTATGTACTAGTGATGGAAAGTAGACTTTAGACTTTATAGACTATAGTCCTTGTTTTTACTAGAATACACCCATCTTAATGCTCTAAGTTTTCATCTGCCTTATTTTGAAACTGAAGCACGTTGCAGTCCTACAAAAGCATTTAAAGGGTTTGTTACTCATGATGGCTATAAGCAAGAGTAGCCTGAAGCACGTGGAAAGAAATTCCCCTCTTTTTGCTCTTTTTTCCTGCTTTGAGACTCATGTTATGGGCTTTGATCTCCTTCCCTGTTCTCCTTCTCCTTTGTTGCTGAAGTAAATAGTTGACTTTTTTTTTTTTCTTTTGCAGTTTCATCATTTTGGTACATTACACCATTTGGCACAGGAGACAGGAGGAACCACATCAAATAAAAGCACGTGACCAACCACAAAAGCTGCCTTACCAACCACGATCCCAGATTTGCTGTCAGTTTACCATTTTTCAGACTTGCTCGACCATAACCAATTCCTCCCTATCACACAAACAACGCGGTGCTTGGCAGAAGCCTTGGGATAGTGCTTCGATCAGCAATACAGAGCTTAACAGCAAAATAACAGAACATTACTCTTGTTACTGAAAAATTGGTCAGTCTAGGTTTGTGACAGTGTTTTCTCCCCCTTCTCGTAACGCTCCATTTAAAGCAAACATAATTAACATACTGCTTGTCCGCTCAAATCTACTACAAGGTAAAGTGTGTTCAAAAAAAGGTTCCCATTCTATTTTTAAAGAAACAATTTTACTTACAGTTATTTCTACTTCAATATTGGTAAAATGGAAATGTATGTTTTCAGCTAACAGATATAGTCTGAGGTATCTACATTGTTGAGTGTACAGAAAAAAAAATACAACCACAAATAGAGCTAGAGAGGAAACTATGTCAAATCTACTTATTTGGAGAAAGAATCCTGGTCAAACTCAGACTAAAAATCTGGCCATTAGAACTGAAAGGATAATACCAATAATACCATCTTTTTTTCCTTGACCTACTAGAGGTTCAGGGTAAATACCTCTGAGCTCCTCCTGACTAGTCACTGGAAAAAAATATGAAAGGAACACTGTAAAAAGCAAATACTAAAACCAAAATGTATCTCAGTTTCACAGACTGTGCAGAAAACTGCAAGTCAGACTTGCTGAGCTTTACTTGCAGCTCTTCTGCTGACTTCACATGTTCTAGCAAGTTATTGCAACCAGTCTGCTGCTCTGCTTGCCCACCTATAATGTCCAGATGCTGTACTGAAGTACTATGAAGTTTAATAACATTCACAGATGAGTATAAAAGCTGTGGGATGAAGTAATCCATAACTGCTAATGAATACTGCTTTGTTTGGGTTATTCCTATTTCTGTATTCTGCTGCAGGTCAAATTGTCAAGAAAAAGCAGTTTTCTATGTGTTTCCCATTTTAGACAAAGTGGCTAGACCAAGGAAAGATTTACATTAACTGTACAGATTCTGGGTTCTAGCAGACTTTAACCTAACAGACTTACACACAAACCATAGCTTGGGTGATCCAATATTGAAAGATTTATGGGGATAGGAGCTCTGTCCCCAGGATTCTACACCTCCTCGAGGAAAAAAAAAACACCCGAGAAGCATGAGATGAATAGATAGCTAACCCTTTAATTAAATTAGAATAAATTTCTTTTCTTCTCTTCCCTGGCCAGACTCAGAGCTGGAAGGAGAAAAGAACAGATACTCTTGCAGTATAAAGCTCTTCTTAACTGCTATTTGACAGTAAAAAAGTCTGAAAACGCTAGTATTTCCTCTGTATTGGATAAATCAGGACTACAGGGATTTTTCTTTTGCTTAATGGGTCTTTATATACAGAAAGATTCTGCATAAAGGGGATTGAGAGGTTTCCACTGATGCGTTGTTGAACGAGTGAAAACCTGGGCTGCCAGCGATGGAAAAGGGAGCTCTCCACCGTCCTCAGACCTGGCATTCTCTGAAGAAACAAAACCACGTGGGGATAACATTTATTACCCAGCTGATCGGATGCTTCATGTTGCATAGCGGCAGCACACGGTATACAAGCACTCTGCCTACAACAGTCATCACACTGCTTTCTTCTCTGGGTAAGGGGACCCACTTTCATAAATTGATCTGTAGCTTACAACAGATAGCCTGGGCAGGCAGGCAGCCCAGCAGAATCGATTGCCCTCTGGGACCTCCATCATACCTCAAGGTACAAACTTCAGGAAAAGTCCAAGCACGGGCATCAGAAACTATCAACAAGGCTTCAATGTGTGCAGCAGTTTAAAACACAGGTTAACTTAACCAGTGTCAACAATATCACTCTATAAACACTGCACGGTACAGAAATTTTGGTCACTTATTCATTCTGACAATATAAAAGCAAAGTGAAAAGTATAAAAACAATATATTTCAAACTGATTCAAAGCATTAAAAAACCCTTATGCTTAAAATATAGAATTATTTTTCGTAATACAGTATGAACAGGTTCAAAAAGAGAATATTAAAAGTTCCACAGGCCATAAAAAGTGCGATTCTCTATTACATGGCTCAAAAATTCTGACAAATGTTGCTTTTGTGTTGCAACTTACCACACTTATGCCCCCCGCAGGTTTTCTGCCAAAAAACCCCAACAGCAAAGTGTATTGCAAATGTAATATGCTCAGTCATTTGGGGCAAATAATAATAATGAGAATCCATAACAAATGACATAAGAACTGAATTTAGAGACACTTTTTATGATCTCAGAAAAGTCATTTTGCCACCCCTCTGAAATGTATTAGTTACAAATATTAATTCTCCATCAGCACAGTATTAGTGAGAGGAAAACAGTTATAGGAAGACCTGAACAAGTTGCTAGATGCCTCAGAATTTAAACAGGAGGGCACGGTTCCCGTCCCGAAGAACTTTCGCAGTCCAGCACTTCACATTACACAGCACAGTGAGGAACTGAAAAGCAGGGACTGAACAACAGGGGAGGAAGAGCACAGGTTGCAGCAAGGAGACTTAAGACTTAAATGCTTATAATGCAGAAATACATATTTCCAAAGCATTCTGCTTATTTCTTAAAGGAATCTTGGCAGCAAGAAGAGAAAGCTGAGTGAGAAGTTAAGAAAAGTCAAAGAAGGGTTTCACAGAGAACTGAATGCAATGAGCAAGTAACAGCCAAAAAACCCCCCAAAATGACCAGAAAAAGTTGTAGGAAAGAAACCCAGACAAACGGAGCAGCAGCAAACATCACTGAACAAAAGAGGTACAGATAAGATAAGCAACATGGGCAGATAAGAAAAGAAAGAGAACACTATGGAGTCCTATTTTGTTTTTACTTCCTAAAAAGTTAAAAAAGCAGTAAGTGAAGATTAAACAAATGATATAAGATGTCACGAGAAAGACCTAACCTATTGCAATTGTCTTCTGTATGGATCTCAGGAAGAAGAGCAAGTGTGAAAGAGGCTGGAGACTCATCACAACTACGGCAGAAGAAGATTTTGGCTGAAAAACAGACTGAACTGTAACCTAACTGCAACACTTTTTCATCCTGCACTGATTTCAGGTGGCAACACAAAACCAGGAACTTGATTAAAATGATGCACTATCCCCTTTTCTCCTTCACATGGACTGTGAAGGAGGAAAGTTGAGTCTGTTACCTGACAATTTACTTTTCAACTTCCTGTTCTTCAGAAATGTACTTTTAATGGCATTACCAGTTTTGCAGATTGTATTTATAACCACCTTAACTGTGAATATATTGAGGGTCCTCTAAGTAGCAAGTAAAATAATATCGGGCATTGGCTCTTCTGCTTCAAGGGAAAAACGTATTGACCTGAAGTGCTGTCTCAAAGGAACTAAAAATGGCTTACACGTAGCACAAAGATAGAAGCTGGGAATTACAAACTTTTACATAAACAAGAAAAAGAAGACTACAGCGCTGGTACGCTGTGAGCACTATTCTCCTCTGAAACAGTAGGACTCAATAAACTAATGAAAGAATCAAGGATTTATTTATGGTGAGGGCCACTGCAAATTCCTCTGCACTGAAGCCTGGGTGCTATGTTACACAGTGCTTGTCATCATTTAAGATACTCATCTGCTCTTTTATAATCCACTCTGCTTTAGTGATGGAGATCTCCCAAACAACCCCACTGAAGAGAAAATTTATCACAAATCCATGCAATTATTCTCTTATTATCCATCCATAAAGTGGATAACATAAATGAATAACTGTTCTAAGATGGCATCAGTTATATTTAAAAACATATGCCCTATATACCTGTAATTTCTTACCAATCTTCCAGCATGCATTCACTAACATCCAGTTTACTATATTACGACTGTTCACATGGCAGGTAATTTTCTAGTATTTGTACTAAGCCCAGCTAAGCAGCAGTGTCTTCATCATGAAGCAGAAAAACAAGTCTCAAAAAACTGTACGACTCCATCGCCTTCCTTGCCCACTGTTGTCACCTTTTTCTGAAGAACTAATTTTCCCATAACTTGCAGCCTTCTACGTTTTATGATTGCACTTGCTTATATTGTTCCTTATTTTATTTATGTTCCCTAATCTACTAGTCAAATTACAGTAATTATCTCTTATTGTTAATCTTTTCCTGATATTGCTTAACGCCTAACACTTCCAGTGACATAGTCATTTTGTAAGCATGCTATTTTTTGCCTCTGTGCTAAAATAGTGCTGTGTTGTAGACTTCTCCCACATAATCAAATTTTTTCCATTTTCCTTTGGCCAGACAGTAATCCTCATTTGTGGATCTCTTCTATCTGGAGAAACATTTCATTTAAGAAACATCCTGTCCCCTGCATCCTCAGCATCACATTTGATTAGCTTACATGAAGAAAGAGAAATGCAAAGTACTGAAAGGATAAGAAATCTTGCAGAAAAATTTCAGAAATGAAATGAGAGCAACATGCTGGAAAACTTCTGGATATGAAGTTGAGCATTTGGGTCATCGATAAGAATGCCCGAGGGAGGCAGAAAGTTAGAGGAGAAAAATGTTTTTCTTTCATACATCTGGCTTCCAACACTGATTTTCATGTGTACACAGCATGATTAAGGGGCATTCTTGCTCAGATCTTGAAACTGGCTTTATCTTATGTTCACAAACGATGTGGAATGCTACAAGTCTGGTCTGGTGCTCCCGCTAAATGCTCCAAGAAGCCTAGTGAGCTCAGGTTTTATGTAAGCCAAATACGTTCACATGTGGACACAAGGCAAGGGAACATAAGTTTTTCATGTAAACACAGCCACTGTGGTTTGACAAGCTAATAAGAACCATGTTAAACCCTCACTCGTTTAACAAGACGATATGAATCTGCTGGGATGGTTTTTACAGCCCCTTTCAGAATCTTTACCACAGGCATTTGGGTAAGCGTGTTTTGTTCCTATGAATGTAAATAATTCAATACTCATCCTAATATATTCTTGTCAAAACAGAAGGAAGCGGGGCTGTGCATCACACCGCACAAAGACAGCCTTTGGTAGGTGGAAGGACTGGGAATAGTTCTCAGAAGAAAATGTTGGCACTTTGAAATATCGGTGGTAACAAAGGTTCCTTCTGTAACAAGGCAGACAGAGGTCTACCCTTAAAACAAAAAAGGAAAGGCAGAAAATAAACCCGCAGGTCTTCATTGTGTTAAGATCAAAGCAGGAACCCCATACATGCACAAGAAACTGGAAATTTCATAATTTGCAACTTAGAGCAGCGCTTAGTTGGTCAAAAGGTGAATACAAGCGCTCCCAGCATTTCGTTTTTACTGATGTCTGGATTTTGTTCATGGAGCCGTTTCATTACGGCACGTGCTGCAAGACAAAGACTGGAGAGAAAATCCTTTTCACAAAGACTCCCCTTTTCCCAGAACAGATGATGAATGCATATAGTGCACATACAGACATCAGTCAGGCCTGACTCAAATGTAGACACTTGCACCCCGTAAACTGCCTTTAACGCAAGCCCTCTTTCCCTTAGAAACTGCAAATTCTTACATGGTCACTGAAAGACAAAAATTCCAGCTTTCCATTAACACACCTTATCACCTTTTAAGGGTTTGATTAATATTACTTAATGTTTAAGGGCTTGGGTGCATTTGCAAGTTGAGTGCTTAGATAATGGAGTGGCCTAAATGGTATCTGTAAGTAGATGTATTTACAAATAAATATCGGATGCTTTGATAAACTAGCCTTTTTAGTTGAAGAATGACATTTTCAGAAAGCTTGTCAGCTTTTAAGTCATTTATGTTCTGTCTTTTAATAAGACTGAAGATATTAGGATTATACATCTAGAATAGCTTTGTAAATTAAGTCTTTTCTTTTTGGAAGTTATATTAAGGCTCTTGAGTCCTATAGATATGTAAACAAACAAAAAAGAAAACCTGACACTGTCTCAAGCACTAATCAGAGAAGTTTTCAATAAGAATAACAAAGGAATGGATTAAATTATGAAATAGCATGAACCTTGCTTTCCTGCTCCCTCACTCTTAAAATACTAGAAAGCAATTTCCCTCTTTGTTTTCTTTCCCAACTAGTTCTTCCTTCTATCCCTTCAAAAATCAAAAGCACCAACTAATTTTTGTATCTGGTACTAAATGCATCAGCTATACCAGTGTAAACCCAATACTGCTATGAATACACTCTAAAAGGATAACTAAAAAAGGTAAAATAAGTAATTGAATGAGGCACATTCAGTGAACTGAAATTAAAATTCACAAGAGATGAGAACCACTTCAAAGAAGTCAATGGTGGCTTATTTCCAAGTCAAAGATCTACCACTGGTCAATAGAGATTTATTTACCAAGGTAAATTGTGTAACAAATCTCATTATACTCATGCTTTATTTGCTCCAACTTCCTGATGCCTAGGTGTTAATATTGTTATTAGTTACACTGAGACTTCTAGATTATAGGCTAATAATCACTCAATGTGATGAAGACTACGATGTCTTGCCAGTATTTGTATGTGTTCTTTTATAAAGTTCTTCCATAAAGGGATATGGTTTTCTCCCTTTTTTAAAAAAAAACCCAAACTTATGTATTGTACACAATGATGTCCTAAAATTATTACCTTTTAATTGACTTGACATTTAAATGAACTCTAACAGAACTCTTCCTTCATTCAAGTCACTTCAACAATGTAGCAACTTTTTGCTCATTATACAATACATAGGAAAATTTTTTTTATTTATTAAATCATAAGTGGAATGGCTGCTAACACTGTCCTACGTGTGTCCATGATTAGGAAGCTGTTATAATTATCTTGTATGGATAAATATCAGAATGCAGTTTTAATACTTAATCTAACTTAACCTATCAACGTGTTACTGAAAAATAATTTATGCCCAAGGTGAAAAAATTCTGATTTTTGGCGGAGAATGTTTATATTCTAATTGCATTTGGCTGTTTCTACCAGCAATAAATATTAGCACGGTGTTGGAATCTTCTGTGTTATCAATGCATATGTTTGGAAATCATGTACTGTTATTTCTTTGAAGTTCTTTAAAGTTTGATTTCTTTAAAGTACTTAAGAAAGAGGCTGTGCTACCAAACAGTTCCATTTTCCTCACCACCTCCATCCCTGTCACTGAATGACACAACTGGCAACCTCCAGCTTGCATGATGAACTTTGAAAAAGTTGTGTTAATGTCATTTGATAAATCACCGTAACTACAAAACAAGCTACAGTAAAGTATTTAAAACTGTGTAAACTGAAACTGATTCTTTCCTCTTCTAGATCTCTTCTTCACACGTGCATGCTTAAAGTTTATGATCTTCCACTTTAATGTCAAGTCACTACCACTGCACTGAAAGCCACAAATTCTGTGTTTTAACCCAATTCTGTTAATAGTTTCTGGGGTAAATTAAGAGGAAACAGCCACGGCCATTCTTTCCCAGTCTTTGCAGACTAGATAAATACATAGAGGACTTACACTGACAGAGTCCGTGCTAGAAAAAAACCCAAACACCTGACCTCTGCAAAGCACTTGCAAAATGAAAAAAGGCTTACAAATGACAGCACCCCATACTTTCAGTTTAACTCAGAAGGCTACACCTCTTTACGTAACTCATAATTAATGTTTGCTATTTCCTTGGGATAATCCAGGCCAGAACTGACATTCTTCTTTAAGCCAGAAAAGAGACATGGCTAAGAGTGACAGAAAAAACATGAGGCATCAGAAGATTATTTAACAATAAAAGCACTGAAGTAGTACTACACGTCTTGTTAAAATACCTTTCACGCTAAGGATGTAAAGTGTTTTAACAACATATAATTTGCATATAGTGCAGAGACTGCTTCAAATCCAGCCATACACAATCCGTGATACAATTTATGTCAGGGAATGAATACTATTAGATGTTAATAAAAGCAAAGTAAAACTCACAACTACTTCAGAAGCTGAGTATGACCAGAATTTCTCAAGGAGGTCCTCAGCATCTTTCAAGGTGAAGTTTACTATTGAGTCATTTCAGTTTATCCACAATTCTTCCTTCCATCAGCTAGTATCGTCACAGTATCAACAAAATCTCTTGGATACTAGCTGCTAAGGAAGGTTACCCATTTTCTCACTTTAAAAAATTTAAAGAAGACATTGCACACTTGTCTACACAATCTATCCGTAACTGAAGAAGTGCACGATTTTGGACCTAGACAACTTTGCAAGTTTTTTTTTATTGTGAAGATCTGTCACTCACGGAAGTTATTTCTGAATTGACTAAAGAATGCAAAAATTGAAACCTTCAGTATTATTTAAATCTATAAATAGTATTTTAGAATTCTAGTTTACCTACTAACCCTGGGGCAGGAATAGCTGATTTGGGGCTTCTACATGCTTAGGTTATCATTTTGTTGTGAAGACTGAAGTTCTCAGAAATCATATGCTCTTTGCTTTTTCTTCCATTTCCTGACTTCAACATACAGGCCATCATTGGATGTTTTTAAGTGAATTATAATGAATGTGTCAGCTTATGAAGATTTTAGGTCTACTGCAAAGTTGAAGTAAAAAAGACAATAACAAACTGACCCTACAGGAACAAAAAAACACAGTTCTGAATTTAAATCAAAACTTTCCTGTATATAGTCTCTGTTCATTTAGCTTCCTTCTTCCAAATGCCTGGAGGCCTTGCCTTTAATAACTACTACAGTTAGTGTTTCTTTGGCTACTGGTCAATTTTCATTGTCCTCAAAAATTGCAGGAGTTACACTGACACCGGAGAAATCTTACTCATCTCCCTCTTTCAGATTTTCCATCTTTCATTAAGAGCTCAGGGTGACGATGCAGCTCCAGGACACTATACGTACCCAATTTCACTTCAGATTAAGAATCAGCCATAGCGTTTAAAAAAAAGCAGCTGTTTTGTAATGCAAAGGAGGGAATGATACAATTGATCCTCTTTTACTTAGGTAAATTCTTATCCACCTTGGTTTAAAATAAAAATGTGCTTAGAACTATAGGATTTGGATCTACTGTACCTAATATATTGTTTTCATGCTGCAAAAGAAAGAAATAGCAAGATGGGGTCTTTAAAAAAATTTACCTAATTCTGACTTCAGGAAGAAAAGCAAATACAAGAATTGCTCTTATGTTGTCCTTTTTCTTTAAATACATTGGTTCAAACTTGGCATTTGTATATACTGGATACAACGCACTATATACAGATTTCAGTTATTATAACCTTGAACACGTAAATCCTTATCTGAAAGTCTATTTGAATTTGGCGATAAATTGAGATACTGCCTTTACCCATATAACCACCTGCATCTGCATGAACCTCATATACACGTTTGTCTATGAAATGCATAATAGTATGTCAAATAACACTTTTTTTTTCTTTTTCCAAAACCCTGAAAAGAATCACCATTTCAAAGTTTTAGTTCTCACATGAACAGTAATTTGGTCCTCTTCTGCACACGTGCTATAACAACACAATGTTACTGATGTTAATGCCGTGCCAATATATGGACACGACCTACTAAAGGTTGATGAATTACTTCTTTATATTGCATGAGTTTTACGTGTGTAAACATCAGCTATAATATTCCAAGGATGCAATATCTGTAATTCATTTATACCTGAATATCTGTCAGTCAATGTTTACCTATCTGTATTTGCTTATATCGGGACTATTCACAGCACAAATAACAAGGAAGTTCATGGGTAGCACAGGTTGGTTTCCAATGGACTTCTACACTGCATCAGACTGACTTTTAAACTGAGTTGTGTTAAAGCCACAGCACAGCATGAGTTCACTCCTTATTAAACTTCAGAGAAACCACACAGGAAAGATGTCCTAAATGCCTTTGCCAAAGGAAAAGCTTCAAACGGTGTTCATGCCTTGTAAGACATCAGAGAATACATTCAGGATACAAATCTTGACTGAAGCAAAGGGTTTTTTTCTGATGTTTAATAAGGCGTGAATTCTGACTGAAGTACTTCCTAGGATTAGAATATTCATAATTTATTTTTCCCATGTTGACTCTCTGTTCACAGAATACAGTTACGCAGGGGCTTCAGCCCTTCCTTCAGGTGGCAGTAACAGAATCTGCCTCTTCTAAGTGGTTACATTCATGAAACCATAGGAACTTCGTATTTGCAAGATTTCTACCCTCCTGAGAAATTTTTTTGAAACTGGCCAGCAGGCTCAAAAAAGGTTTGTAGGGCAGAAATGACAGATACCTGTATGCATAGACAACATGATCATACTAATTTTATAGGAAAGAAAATTAATTTCCTTAGGAAGCCAGATTAAAAAATAACCATGGTTTCCCAACACACAAAGTACCTAAGGAGGAATTGCGATTCCACTGAAGTCCTTGGCAGAGCTTACCAGTGGGAACGGAGCCAAGACCTCACTCTCAGCCTCAGCCTATGCAGAAAACTACAGCAATTCCAAAATAACCACCCCCCAAAACCAACCCCACTGATTAGCCTGAAAGCTTAAATAAAAAGGTGAACAACAACTGATTAAATTCACATTGCACACGCAATTCAGAGAGATGAACAGTTTTTCTTCAGACGCTTCCTGAATAAGAACAAGCATAGGAAACTTCATCCCATTAGGTAAATGATTTGTCAAAACCATTGTTGCGAGAGCTTCTACAAATGCCTTCTTAACCACAACCCGAGGACTGCTAATACAGTACTAGTAATCTACTTTCTTTACCATTAGGGCACACAGGTGCATACTCAAAAGAATAAGTTCATACAAGATTCTGTAAACCTGAGGTGCCGGAGGACGGTATAATTCAGTGCTGTCACAGAAAAAAAAATATTGATGCCTCTGAGGGAGGTAAATCTGAATCGGTAACACAAATATGCTAGTCCTAAAGAAGCTTCAAAACAGTACTCATTTGAAGCAGTTATCTCATACGGAAAACCTCAGTCAACAACTGAAAAATTGCTAAATTGAAGAAACAAAAGAAAAATATTTATAATGGAAAACATGAGGCAATTTCCAACTGCAGCAAATTTCAAAGGTTCTTAGCTCTCCCAGCTTCCAGCTTTACTGGAAAGCAGGAGTTGCTTAATACCACTGAAAATATCTGACAAACTCCTTTTAATCTAAGTTTAGAGCTATGACCTTTTTTTCCCCCCAAAGCTCCAGAGCAGGAATCTATTAGTCTTTATAGTTCAGTTTTGGTCATGTTATGTATTTATGAATCTCTTCTTGGGCAGTACCCACACTGTGAAACTAAAAAGTGTCCATCAGCCAGTTTTACCTTTATTTATTTATTTATTTATTTATTTATTTATTTATTTATTTTTTGAGCTGGGAGCTTGTATTAGAGAAAAGGCTCTGGGGATTTCTGGTAGTTTCACAGTAAGTTTGCTAATCTTAGTGGGTGGGAAAAGAAGGCAAATGAATCAACACAGGGAAAAGAACGGTCATAATACTAGAAGGTGATGAAAACTTGCCTATGTTAGCTGGGTACAGCAGAAAATATGGAAGTTTCCCCACCTTTTCTTAAGTTAGAAAAGGTTTTTGTACTCTGCCCGTCTCCTCCAGTTTGAATTTAAAAAAATAATACAAAATGCATGTGTCAGAGAAGATCCTGTTTTTCCAGAAACCACTTCTCCTCATGTATTCTACAACCCCAATGCTATCTAAAAAACATTGTACAAACAAAGAGCTACTGGTACATGTCTTTGCTGTTCTTGTTACTTCCACCACTTGACTTTCCAGAAAACTCTGAGCAGATTTTTCTGTTCTTACACACTAAAGAGAAAAGGGAAAAAAAACAGGAACCTGCTCTCATAGAGTTCTGTCTAGCAAGATTTTCTAGTAAAAGTTACTCATCGTTTGATTTGCTACTGATTTACTGTAAAACAATTGCCTGTTACGCAAGGATAGCTAGCTCTTGCAGGACAAAACCCCTACAGCACAAAGCAGAAATGCTGATGTTCACACGTATTTGAGCTGTTACAACTCTTTGGACTTTAAATTGTTTCCATTTTGGTGACTGCACAGGACACTCCTGAATGTAGTTCTACTTTGTACTTTTTTTTTTTTAACTTTCCTTTGATTTCTCATAAGGATGCTCAAAGACTGATCATCCCTTGTAGGAGTCAATGCAGGTCATCTCAAGCACTGTGCTCCCTGTTGCACTGATGATGGGCACCATGAGGGAAAACCCACTGGAAATTTAACATTAGCAAACAATATCCTAAAAGCCACCTGTATCCGGAGAATCGCCACCAGTGTTTTTAAGCACAGCAAAGATAAAGTTTTCCACCCAGAGAAAACCAAGTTAAAGGAGGTGGCCATGGAAATGACAAACACATGATGAAAGCTGGGTTTTGCTCCTGCGAGGGCTTCCCTAAGTTTTAGGCAAATGGCTAATCTCCTCATTTCAAAACCTCCCTCTCAGCATGTATGCGTGCACACGCTCTACATAAAAGCTATACCGATTCCTTCCCAGTCAGGGGTAGTCCCATCTCACACACCTACTGCAGCTCTTTGAAAGAGTCACTAGGAAGTATAAGCAAATAATTAGCCTTAACGGCAGAGTTAAGTCAGCAGGGGGGTTCAGTAGTGACTTGAGTTGTTCAAAACGTTCATAAATGATCTGGCAAAACAGGTGAGCTGCCAAGTGGCAGTCCAGTTATTGAGGGTAGTCAAGACAATTTTCAATCATGAAAAGTAATAAATGGGCTTTGAAACAGAAGAACTGGAGGATAACAAGAAATAGTAGATTTAACACAGACAAATATCAAGTGATGCACATACAAAACCAATCCTAACCGAAAATATAAAATGATGGACACCAAGCTGAACATTCAGCTGATCTCAGGGTTAGGATTCGAGGTTCAGTTAAAATGTCAGCTCATCACCAAATAAAAAGCCAAACCAAAAAGAACTATGCGATTTTGAGGAAAGAAGTAGAAAGTCGTCTGGAAAGCAGAAAATGAGGGCAGGACTATGACTGAGAACCATAACATGATGAGTGATGTGGAAAATGTGAATAAGCATTGACTAGTTGCTATCTCTTCCAATACTAGTGTAGTGGTCAGCATTACACCAAGCCAACAGGACCTAGGTTCAAAATCAAAAGGAGGTAGCTCTTCATGCAAGATGTAGTGGAGCTGTGAAATTCCCTGTTGCAATATGTTCAAAGGGTAGGCTGGAGAAGTCCATGATCAAGAAACTCATTCAGGATTACTGAATACACATGAATTAAGTCCCTGAGCCACCAATGGCATAGGGCTGAAGAACTATTAGGGCAAAATATACGTGCTAGCCTTGTTTCTATCAACTTTGCTATCATTTTGCACAGGTATGCGATTTTCCAGTGGGGCAACACATTTAGATGCTACTGCAAGATAGTTTACAGTGACAAATTTTAATTACAAACATGTATCTCTCTATTGACATAAAAAATTAGAAGGACTGTCACAGTATTATATGATTAAAATACATACTAATTGTTTAAATGATGGGGTTTACTTAAAAATGCAGTGAAAGTCATTGTAAGTGTAACCCGCACTAATGGGGGAGAAAAAGGCAGAACTTTAGAATGGTTACATTTTCTTTTCCCCCAGAGAAGGTTTTAAAATAACTATTTTGTGATCAGCAAAATGAAAGGTGGTATACTTTAAAGAGCTTTACATTTGATCAGAAGAATGAAACACTGAAATAAATAAAGATCCTCCTTTGAATACCTCAATAGCTTTGCAACAATGACCTGACTTGTCTGACATGGACTCAGGCTGGATTGAACATCTGGAAAAGCACCCCGTTTGAAGGTGTAGGACCCTGCCCTCTTCTGCAAGTACAAGTGATATGTCAGGGATCAGGATGATGTTTTTTAAAAATGCACAGCTCTGCAAAACGTACTGTGCTAGCTTCCCCACCCCAGCTTAACATACAATCCCTCTGACAGTATCAACAGTTGCCTGACATTACATTTCACACACCACCATGATCTGGATGGCATGTGCTCCTTTGAAAAAGAATTTGAAACACTAACAGTTACTGTGATGAGGTTTAAGAGGAGAGTGAAGGAAGTAAACTGAGAATCAAGGTTACAAAATAGCTCTATTCATTCCTCTGTGGGGATGAAACAGTACGAACAAAACAACCAAACCCCAAACACTATTTACTTTGGGAAGCAGAGTATGTCAAACTTCTCAGAGTAGGTGGAGTCAAATAAGGACATAATTGGCCTAAAGGACACCACCAGCAAATTCCCAAGCACAGTGCCATCGCTGCGTACAGGTACGGCTGGCTGCAAGATCCCGAGAGAGGAGGGCAAGCAAACCGCATCCCCCAAACACGGCAGTGATTTAGGGATGCACTTATGCACTAGTGAAGATCCATTTACAGGCAATGCTGCAGTTGTGATTAAAGGTCTTACAGCAATCACAAACATCGCTGCTAAGGCCTCTTACATGAAAAAAATTTGTAACTAGCCAATGCTGCTGCCCGATTCTACTTGTGTGCTCTTTGTTTTCAAGGCACTGCAGCATATAGTAGAGGTGTGGGCAATGAGAGGTACAGCTAGCTCTGTTTAACCTTTTTTGGGAGGTGCAGGGAGAGGAAGGGAAGACAACTACAAACACTTTACTTGATGCAACGTTGTTCTCCATTGTTTGCTCTTTGGGAGAGTTATAATGCAAACTGGAGTTGATACTCAAGATATTTTTATTGATGGGAACTTGAAGTAAAAATATTAGCAAGTACAACTAGATAGACCAATTTATTTGAATTTCTGTAAATTAGCACACCTCAATATTGAAATCCACAGTCCATGAAACAGTTTTCCATAGAGCAGCAACAACAAAAGCATCTCCCTAGGAGCCCTCCAAACTCAGGATAAAAGCTTACAGGAATCTCCTCTAAGCATGGGAGGTAACTTCAGTAGCTATGGTCAAAGTCAGTCCTTGGCTATTTCACTGGCAGTTCAAACAAGATTCGTCAGAATTATAGTATGGAAGAGACTATCAGACTGAAGATCGGTCCATGAGTAATTAAAAGACAATCAGCTCGCTTCCCAGTTGCCATTCGGTTTCTTTGCTACATTAAACTCAAATAAAAAGCAACCATTAATAGATTTCCCAGCCTTCCCTTTCTTACTAATTTGCTGTCATCCCTGAACACTGTAAAAGGTTGAGGAACTGATCCTATGTTGTAAGACACAGCAAAAGCCTCAGCAGTAAGTTATATTCTTCCACAGTAGGAAATTTCTGATAGGTTCTATAGTTAAGCACAAACAACTTCAGAAAAAAAGAATACCAAAGGGGAAAAAAAAAAGAAGCAGCACTTTAAGTTTACAATAAAGAAAACATCTGAAGGTTGATATTATTCTAGAATCACGTAAGTCAGAGGCAAGGGGGTTCACCATCTGAGACACTTTACATTTGCACTTACCATGAAATCCCATGCTGAAAGGTTCAAGGAACAAAAGCAGAAGCAGTTGAGAAGAATGGAACCATCTCATTCTTCTGAGAGGCAAGTTTCCTGAAAAATTGTGTTGCCCGTTGGCAGCACCTGAGCTACACAATCAAAGACACGCTTCTCAAACGTAAAGGAAATATAAATGATTTGCATCTCTGTTCTGACTGACCTGACAGAGTAGCTTTTTGTTAGAAATTAGTGATTGCAGTAGTATTACTGAAGAGACTAAAGGTCATGGTTATGTACATCACAAACTTTTCAAGTACTGCAATACGAATATCTAGATTATTCCTTGTAACTAACTCATCACTTCCTATTCTCCAAGTCTGGCAAACCAGTGACATGCAACTGTTGCCAACTGATTTAGTGTATTCATAAGTTTCTAGTATGATTGGTATCCTAAATATTTTCAGAGCATGAAAGACAAAACTGGTTGGAGGAATGTCTAATTTTCTTTTTTCAAAATAGTATCTGAAATGCACAGATTTATTGTATAGTTAGTGGCTTCAAATTCCATATATTAGTTGTGGAAAAAAAGACGACACCCACATCTTTACATGTCAAACTTACACTCCTATGGTTTGTGTAACACCTCCTCCAAATTCCTTTCTCTTTGGAGACCTACTTTGGAAAGTGACCTATCTAAAGCCATGGTCAGTACTTGGAAAAGCTATCTATCCTTCAAGGAACCATGTATTTATTCAGTGTCTAATTAGTGTCAACCTGAAGAACATTTATGCAAACTTGGTCAGGACTAAAAATAACTAATTGTAGCTCATCTAGCCAAATGCTGGGAAAGGTTGGAATTTATGTCCAATAGATGGTCTGATTTTTCTAACTTTGCAAGAAGAAATAAAAATGCAGTACGTGTAAAAGCAAGGGAAGTCTGGAGAATGGCTGACTACAAACTATTATTTATCAAGCCCAAAATTCAGGGTAGACGTTTCAAGATCCCAAAGACACAAAAATTCTTTTAATTTAAAATTTCATACTTTGCCTTGAAAACCCAGCACTCCACCACCTGCCTACCAGGGAATCCCAAGAATTGCTCAATTCTATTGAACGATCTTCAGGACCCGGCATTTTCATCTTTCTTTCAATATATTTCTACATTAAAGGGGAGATGAAACACAGACAACTCCAAAGGAAGGAGGAGAAGGAGAATAAAAGAGCAAAAGCTCCTAGTTGGGAAAAAAAGAACTATATTTTAAAAATTTATTTCTATTAGTTAAAACAACAAGGAGGAGACTTCTGGGCAAGGCCTGGCAAGAGAAGAGGAGTATGCTACTTGAACAAAGCGACAGAGAAGACAGAGATTCAGGAATGTCCCCAGAGTAGCAGCTTTGAGAATCTGGGGGGTGAAAGGGTAGAAAAGGAAGGAATGGAAGGAGGGAAGGGAAAGGTTGCTAGAGACACTGGAGAAATTAGGGAAGCACTTGAATATTAAAAATACACTCATAAGATATAGTTTATGGTTTGGTTTTTTTAATTTGTAACTACTTACAGTTTTGTAAAAAAACCCCAAACCTTTGTGTTACTTCAAATACTTTCCCCCCCTCTTTCATATGGTATTAAGAGCTACCCAAATAAATAGATAATTTTCCTCTAACAGTCAATTCAAAAAATTACTATTCTTTAACAAATCTTTTGGATACTTTGAACATAAAACAGAGTTTAAAATAGCCACAGTTACGACGTTTCAAAAATCAGTTTAGGGGACTGGTATCCTAATCAAGGTGAAAGTCTTTTCAGCAGGTACCATATCAAGACAGCCCAGACACTGCAGTAATTCTGAAGGACCAAATTAATTTCCAAAAGATGTTTGTCTTTTTCCTTCCTGAGGATTTAGGTCTCACATTGCATGTACAAAACTGTAAGCTGAGCTTATAAAGGCCTACTGCAGCATTCTGAAGAGAACTAAAGTCAAATTCATGCCATGTTGTAGGTATAAGAAAATATAATAAGCCAAGTCCTTGAATATCATCATCTTAATTTCAGAATTGCGCTTTCCCAAAAGCTCCCTTTGAATTCCTGTAACACAACTTCACCCTCACAAGTGTCACGGTCATTTCAACACAACTACAAAGGAACAGAAAAGTGAATTTAAGTTACAGAGATTTTTTTTTTTCCCCCGTGCACTGAATTTAATGGTACAGCCCAAAACATAGATCCTACTACCCAAAATATGCTACTTGAGCTTTTTGCAAGGGTATGATAAAGGGACAATTTGAAGTCATTCCCCCTAGCAACATACAACAAGAAACATGACTTTCCCTGTGCAGCACCGATTTTATGATTAAATAAATTTATCAAAAAACCTGTTATTTTTTTTATAATATCCAACCAAGAAACCAATTCTACTTCACAGCTCCATTCCAGGTGCGAACAAACACACGGATTGGAAAACTTATGCTTCCCCAAACTAATTATTTCTTATTTCCACAAAAAGACAGTTTGGGAGACTGAAAACGCCTCACAAGCAAAAACAATACGGTGTTTAAAAAGAAATCCCTCGCAGTCAGTATACTGGAGGTCATCTCTGAATTGTCATTGCCCATCAGGTTTCCAGATACCCTTTCTGACCTCCTTTAGCAGAATTCCTATCTGCCAAGCCTGAAAATGGGAAACAGATTCTCCTTTTGTCCTTTAGGATTCAAGAGTTATTCACCTATCTATTTGCTAGTATAATAAAATCAAAATCTGGGTTGAGCAACTTACCACAAGACCAACTTTAAAAGATTACTACGGAGGCTAGCAACAGTTTCTATGTTATTAATCCAATCAGACAGGTTTATGCCCGTCATCTTTGCCCAGATTTGAACTCCTGTTGCCCAAGAGAATGGAAATTGGTGATGCAGGAAGAAATGCTTAACTGTACAGTATTATTTGCTTGTGGCTCAGCAAGCAGTTAACCACATATGTGAAGCTCTGCCAAGATGTCCTCCTACAACAAAGGAACTTTAAAAAAAAAAATAAAATCAAGAGAACAAACACAATCAGTAATTGGCAGATTTTGGATGGAACACTATTTACTTACTATTCATTCTTAAAATAGAATCCAGTATTTTTACAGGTTTTTAGGGATGAACTAAATTAAAAGACCTTTTCTGCTTGCCTTAACATACAATTATAATCAGCTCGCCAATTACAATATCTATTTATCTTTATGTTACTGTGATATTCTGGCAGGGGTCAAGGCTCAAAAATATACTGAACTATTAAAACCATCTTTTTCATGGTGGAAAGAAATGTACTTCTGCACGTACTGAATTTTTTATTAAATTTTCTTTAGAGCACACTGCTCAAATGACAACAGTAGAGACGCTAGAAGAACCTGCATCACATGTCAGTGTACCTAAATGAGTATAGCCTCAAGACAGCCTATATAGCTAAGGCAGGGCAGTGATTAAGGAGGATCACTAAGTGGGAAGACATTTTAGGTACAAAATTTGACTACAAAAGAAAGAGATGACATTTCTAAGCCTAGCAACATTTATCTTGTACAGAACTGAGATTATCAAAGACAGTCTCTATTTGGTTCTAGCCTCCTAATCAGGAAGTCTTTCTGACACACATGGATACATTCACACATCCTGACAATATTTGGTACTAACTTATCCCAGAAGGGTACCAAGAAGATAAACACATTAATGTCTGTGAAAAACTTACAGATATTCAGATTAAAAGACAGTACAACATTTTATCAGTGGAACAGCACTAAGAAAATTGTGTATACTGTATTCCTTGCACCATATCAAATCAAGCCTGGACAAAACACATAAAGATTTAACAAAAAAATCCCTGCTGGTACAGCTGAAATTGAGACATTCGAGGGGTGTTCTTTTGTCAAAAGTAAAAAAAAATAAAATTTTTGTATTTTAAACACAAGCCACAGTTGCCAATTTGACCACCTCAGAAATGTGAGTTCTCCTTCAGTCCCCAAAAGAACAGTGAAAGGTTACTGCTGTAGAAGACTTCCCCGGTTTCATTCTGTTGCTTATGAAAATAATTTCGTGGCACCAGGTATTAAAGAACTGTGCACATGCAGTACCTGTCCAAGATAACTGAGGAAGAATAAAAGAAAATACATACATATAAAAATGAAAAACACCCACCCCAAACCGTCTCCTTTAATAGGCCAGTTGCACAAAACATGCGGCTTCTAAAAGGCCTCAGCACAGTGTGCCTATAAATCCTGAACACCCCGACATTCTTGACTGTAAAGGGAGTCAGCTGTAGGACCTTGTTAGATATTAATTAACAAAAAACAGGGAGTTGCCTTGGTGAAAAGTAAACAACATTCCAGTTGCACAGAGTCTGATGTAACATGGGTGGTTGCATATAGACTCTACCATTAAACTATTAAACAAAATATGCTGAACAGATTGGTAGATGAACAAAAATAGAACGCTAGACTTTCATAGCATTAGTGTAACAAACAAACCCAGGGTAAATCTATCCTTTTCCCTAGCATTTTAAGGGTGCTCAGTTGTACACAGAAAGTACTCAGCAATGCCAGTTGCATTGCCAAGATCATTCACTGCTAGTGACTAGTGGTTCTATTTCAGGGTATTATTTTTTTTTTTTTTTAGTTTTGCTATAGTATATGAAATTTAAGAAAGGAAAATACAAATTAGTATTTATGTATTGAAAAGAGACTAGAAGCCTTCAGTATACACAGACAAAGGAAGAAATTTCCCTGTATTACGTGCCTTGGTGTGGCAAGGCCTACCGCCAGTAATATTGACCCAAATTCTTTGATTTTTGGCCCCATACTGCCCTACACTGCTCTCATTTACGTCATGTGCCAGCTAATCCCAAAGGACCATGCATCGGTGACACTTGTCAGAATGCAGCAACCTCACACCCTTGCTCCTCATGTTGTCTCTTTACTGTGTCAGCAGTGAGATGGGCACTTAATTTAACTTAGTACCAACTCATCATGACCTCCAGCCAGAGCAAAGCCTAGCTAGCAGTATGTCCTTAAGACCTCAACCTTCCATGTTGCTGAAGAAGCACGACGAGACTAACTAAAAAAAGGCTAATTTATGGGCGAAGCAAATGGTGTTAACATACCTTCTGTTATTGATTCAGAGTTGAATGGAAGAATGGTAGCTCAAGAGCGAAGAGTACCTAGCTTCCATTCCAGAATGATAAATGGCATACCGTTAACAACATTGCGTAATACTCCTACAATGAACTGCACCACTTCTATCCAGAGGGACCTTTATGATCTCAAGGACTGGGCCAACTGATGCCTCGAGATGCTCAGTCTGGACTTTGGAGGAACTCCTCCCCTAAGGAGGGTAGCAGAGCAGCAGACCTGTTCCTCAGGGAGACTGTAGGATCTCCACTGTGGGAAGCGTTCAAGACGCAGCCAGACAAAGGCCCCGCTACACAAAACCTGAGTTAGTGCTGGCGGTAGTCCCGTGCCAAGCAGGAAGCTGGGCTGGATGATTCAGAGTTCCTTTCCAACAAAAAGCTCTATGACTCTGATGTGAAATCCCACTTACTCGATGCAAATGAATTTTCTACAAAAGCACTGTAACTATCATAGGTTAAGGAACTTGATATATTTTATAAATTGATGTGACCACCAAAATTTTAACATAATACTAGAACAACAACAAAATCAGTAAAGAAATTCGTAGTACTGAGGAATATGACCCCTGTTACTGCTGAGATATGTACTCTAAATAGAATACTGTCATGGAGGGGGAAAAAAAGTTTTTCAATTATATGTAATCCAGGTTTTAACAAATACAATATAATGGATTTTTTTTTTTTTGCTTTCACTGTTGCAAAAAAATCCTGAAGTTCTCACTCATTTTATAAATGGAAGCAATTAATTGTAAAGTGAAACAATGTTGAAAGAAATGTCAAATAAACATTTTTAAGGGTTACAAAAAAGCACTAATGTTAAAATGTTTTAAAATAAAGAGAACAAAGGTACTGAAATTGTAGATAACACTAAATGACTATGCTGGACGTGCACTGATTCTGTGTATCAGACAAATAAAAGGGCTGTTAGATTTCCATTGATCAAACAGTGCCTAAACTTTCAACAGACTTCCTTTGTTGTGATGTACGTTCATCATTCAACTCTCCTCGCAGTTTCTCTGTCAACTGCAGGAAAAACTGCTACCTGATGTGCAGAAAAACCAGAGGCTCACTTCTTGAAAATGAAACACATTTTCAGAGATGTGTGCAGAGCTAAAAACAAACGGCCAAAACAGAGACCAGACAATAGAGATGGCACTTAAAGAAAAAACAAAAAAAAGGAGGGAGTAAGAGAAACTTAAGTGGTAGGTAAGTGAACAAAAACCAGAGTACCAACTGAAAACAACAGGATTTGAGGCGGTAGGAAGTGAGTTACACAGTCCTCATTACAGCTATGAAAGAAACACAGACAATTTTTGAGCAATGGAACAAATTAAGAGGGTCACTATGTAATTACACATACATGCCATCTAACCATCTTACCATTACACAGTAAAAGGACAAAAAAAAAAAAAAAAACAAACCCAAACAAAATACCTGGGAAGTCAACCAAAAACATGACCTGAAGGAATCACCTCCACAAAATGTCCCAGGAAGTCCTACTTGCCCTAGAGAGGAGGGCTAGGGAAGAGCAGTGGGCTGCTGAGGAACACGCAGCCTCCCAGGACAGACAGAGGTTGCACAGCTGTTTGGGTTACTATCAAAGGCAACCACGAAGAAAGGAAAAGGAAAGGAAAGCAAGCAGCAGCCGCGCTGAGGAGCAGAATTGCTTTGCACGCAGTACTTAACATATGGAATAAACAGTACTGAGGCAACACAAGGGAACAATTAGTCTAAACGGTTTTGTAAATATCTTGGACAAATACCAGAAGAGAAGAATACTGAGGAAGACACTCACTAATTCAGGGGAGGGAAGGGGCCTAGATGGCTTTTCTGGCCTCCTCCTGTCCTTATGTGCCCTGTATTTATATTTCAATGCTTGCATTACCCAGCATATAGGCTATTTAAGGTCAGGAAAGCATTGCAGTGGCACAGCTGCCTCCAGCAAGTAGTGCTTGACATCACTAAACCACACAGAAGAGCACAGCCCTTTTACTGGCTTCAACAGCAAATATCTGCAAGCAGAATTGTTTCGCTCTATTTATACAGGTTTTTCCACTGCACTGTGGTGTCTGCAACTTTGGTACTAACAGACTTCTGTCCAGTGAAATTGTTAAACAGCTGAAGTTTCCTCCTCATGTATTTTCAGCGGCCCCTGACCAGAAACCAGCTCAAAGAATTTAGTTTTAAAATCCAACAAAAAAGAATCTACATTTTCATATTCTCAAGTTTCAGTTCTTGCCAAATTTAACTTGTCTTCCTCCGTGGGATGTTTGACACATACTGCATGCACATATTAAATATCACATGTGAGATTTGTGATTTAAATTCTACAATATTCTTTGTCGACACACATGTATGTTTTCCAAACTATACATAAAAAAGTCCCAATTTTTTTTCCATTAACACATTGGCTACAAGATTTGTAGAAATCATGAAAGACAGCAATGTTTATAAACCCAGTGAAATGAAAGGATTTCAAAACACTGTTACCCCATGTCATGTTTGATAAATATCTTAAATAAGCTTTTCCAAATTTTCTTAGCTATATATATGCATGACTGCACCAAAAAAACCCCAAACCCCCAAAAAACCGAAACGACGCAAGACAGGTGTGCCTCACAGTGTACACCAGAGTTTTGGTTCTTAATCATTCAGATCAAAGACCTGTTCAAGCACACAAGTTCCTCCCTATCCAAGTGCTCGGGGTTTCTTCCAACAAAAATCAGGGTGGGAAGCGGGATGTTGAACATCCAGGTCTTCTCCTGACACCAGTTTTGAATTTGACCAGAGTGCAAACCTCAGAGATAGGTCCCACAAAACGCACGGGATTCACAGGAAGCCCTGCTCTGCATAATTGTGGTTTTGGCTGTTTCTGCTTTGTAGAAAGATCAGCTTACATGTTTTTCAAAAAGCAAACCTACAAAATACAGCAACGCCATTCCATTTAAAGAATGGCTCTCCTAAGCTGCCTATGATCTGCACTTTCATTTAAAGAAAGCTGAAGTTTAGTATGGCTACAGGACGTTGGGTTTACAATACAACAAACCCTTGTGATTTGTTAAGGGGATTCTCCAAAGGAAAGCTCCTAGGAAAGAAGTTCTCAGTATTTCTGAAGGGGAATCTGTTATCTAGGATAAGATTATTCAACAAAAAGTCTCGCATTTGGAAAGATGTCTTTTATACATATTCCCCAGGTAGGTCCAATGCGCAAGTGCTGAAAGGAAACTGGGTTTCAGCTAACATCCACATGAGATGAGTAGCTCGTGTAGTTAAGTAGTGGGACAGACTGTGACTGCCTCGTACACCTTAAATGAAATCAGCAATACAATGAATCACATTCTTGACAATAATTAAGAAAAAGGAAACCCCTCGAAACCCAGTAGTCACGTTGCAAAAATCAGCCACGATTTATTTTGGGGAAATGGCATCTTCCTACAATGCATAATTAAGGAGGAATTAAAGCTCCTTTCACGAAGACATTAAGTTTAAAATGCCACTGATTACTGGCAGGAAAGCAGGAGGCAGAAGGCAAAGAAAACTGAGAGGTGGTACCTAGTACTACTGTGGGGCTGGAAAGCTTATGGGAAAAAGGCAGGTCGGCAGGGGAACGAGCTCTTCTAGTAATTTTAAAGATGCACTTCAGTCCTTTCCTTTGATCACACCACAATGGGGACAAGATCCCTCCCCACTTACAGTCCCCCTCCTGCCCATCAGGTTCCCTGCAGGGCTGTTTCTCTGCCATCCTCCTCAATCCACACTCCCCGGAGCCACCAAACACCAGCAGCACATGGTTCTTAGTGGGTGCTGCCAGCTCTCCCCAACTCAGGGGGGAAGAAGACAACAGAGGCAATCAAAACTGAGGTCTTTCAAATATAACTTAATTCTGCGTTTCAAATTTTTTTGAGGTTTAATCTGAAAATCCTTAACTTCACCTCTAAGCAGTCAGAGGTTTGTACCTATTGAACACAAGCACCTGGAAACAAGCTTTCAACAGTAGCTCACTTTTTGTTAACTGTTTTAAGTAACAAAATAGGAAAAGTCTGAAGACAGAACACTAGAATGGGCAGATTGCAATTAGAGTGAAGTTATTCGAAAACAAATGACTTAGTCACCACATTCAGAAAGCAAGCCACATATCCCAAATACGCAAAAATCAGCTTCAGTAAAGTATACTCTGTTAAAAGATTATATCACATTCTGTAGTGGTGGGTTTGGATTTACATCAAGAACTGGGAAAAATACCCACGCGGCAACAAAAGCGGGTTCAAAGTGTACTCTAGGAAATTTGAGTTTTCGTAACTGTTGAGTAAATGCGCCTTTCAATACTCACCGCATTTGCTGCCAAGACAAACTCTAATTAACTCATTGTAACTACTCTTTGTCAGTTTTGGTAATTAATAGCCAGTTAGAATGGATACAGTTGAACAGCTAAAGCTCAACTTCGAGCTTAAAGAAAAACTGTCCAATGACCTGCTCATGTGATTACATTTAAAGATAAATTGGCAGAAGTCTCAGACTTGTCAGATAATTTTAAAATTTGATGCAGTCAGTAATTTTGAAGCACTTTTCTTCGGCAAGTAGAAAAAAAGAGACAGTCTGTGGAATTAAGCATGTTTAACAACAGAGAAGCTACTGCTTCAAATGTGATTTTCCAGCAACTCTGTATTTCATTATTGTTTTTTTTAAAGTAGTATTTAACAACAGCATGTTATCCAGCAAACCACAATTAATTCAGCCCTAGACAAACTCCAAGTTAAGTTTCCTTACATATAAATTTTACAATTCAGGTAGGACCTGATTTTTCATTGCATTTTCAAGAAACACCTAGTTACGAATTTTTTAGGTTAATATTTAACCCCAGCTACCAGACCCTCCTGCTTGCTCTACTACTGCCATATCACAAGGTATAGAATAAAAAGAGATGACACTTCTTTCGAGTTTTTCTGGTCAGCCTAACTAATTTTATGGAAAACATTTCAAGGAGTTCAAGCTGGCCCTACAGTTGGCCCACAAAGTTCTTTAGAATAAGACGTCTGACATAAAAAAACCCAAAAGATTCCTATTAATTCTTAAGTATGAAAAAAAAAAATCCTGCCACCTGTGACAGACGCAGTTGAGTACTAACATGGATCGATTCTGTTCAGCAGGCTTCCTTTCTCCTACAAAAACACTTCAGGAAAGGAAGATGAAATCTGCTGTGTGTGCTCTAATGTCTTGGGGAAATATCTGAGAAAGGCATGTCAGTACTGCACCAGGGATGCCAGAATGGCAATAAAAATACCCTCCAACCCCCCAAACTATAAGAACAACATCGGCAATAGAAAAGCCAAAAACTTTTGATGTAACAAAAGAAAAGTAAGAGTTTTTGTAAAGCTAAAATGAATTTCAGTAGCAAAATAAACACAATTTAAGAAAATAATTAAAAAAAATAAATCCCTGTTGCAAATACAGGGGAAGATTTCAAATGTACTAAGTACTGGCCTAGCTAGTAACTGAGATGACAGTAATTTTCAATGTCATTGCCAGAATTAGTTTTGACTAATTAAAAGTGCTTCTGACAATCTCACTGTACAAAGATACAAGTCTAAACATATGGGCAGCAGTAAAGAACCGAGAACACTTTTATGAACACTACTGTCTGATGTGCTACAGAAAAATTACTTTGTTCCTTCGTTATCACTCTTTGTAGGAGGATAATCACACCTATATGCTGTGGCACCACAGTAAAAATGCTGAGGAGGATATTTTAGAAGAGTACAGCTTTACAACGGTACTTAGAAATGCCTGTGTTGAAACAGGGGTTATTACAATGAAACATGGTATACTCATAGCATATGACAACATAACATGAAACAGAATGTATGTTTGCATTAAGGTAGCTTGAAATAAACTACATGTACACAAGTGAAAAAAATGCAACACTTTAATGGAAAGATTTGTATCTAAAGGAAACAAATGTTTTTAAAACTACTGAAATTTCTGTAAACCATTCCACTCTAGTCAGAAGTATGTAGAGGAAGGGAGTTGGAAAAGGCTTTCTTGAATAACATTTCCGTTTTCTTTTGTAATTTCTTCTTAATTCAATTTTCTATATATATTTTTCTACTACACAAGAAAATCCTTTAAGAGGTAAAGGACTTGATATATCATGTAAAAATACTCCCCCTGCCATCAGGTTACAGAACCTTATGCATACAGGTTGACACTTTGAAAGAAACCTGACATGACCTCTAGGAAGACACAAACCCTTCCCAACATTCAACTCTTAAGTTTTGCTCCGAGACTCAAGGCAACGCTGAGCTCTGGATTGCCACAAAGCATACATCAGACCAAAAAGTGCCCCTCGTCTCCTGTACAGAGAAACTAGTACCTCATTACCTAGCAACGAAATCCATCCCACGGAACTGCCTCAAGTATTTCATACCTCAATGATTAGGTCTAATTGCTTAGTCTCTTAACTGAAAGAAAACCACCTTAAAAATCTCACTAACTGAACCATTTAAGGACAGTATTAACATATCCAGCATTAAAGCACCATTTAGATGATGGACACATAATCTTAGCTCTTCTCCAACTACTTTCACTAATTGTTCTGTATCAACTTCAGGAAAAAGAGGAACGGCAGGTATGGTTGAACACCCAGGACAGAAGTACAAGTCAATCTGTTTTGACTGTCAATCGCAGTCCGCTGTGATCTCTTCTGAAGCTGTCAACAGGCCATCAAAAGGTGGCTGCAGCAAACCCAATGACTTTTAGGACACAGGAAGACATGCAAAGCAGAGCTAGACTGGAGATCAGGTTACGGTACTGGCTAGTTTCAGAAGATTTGGATATGGGGACATGGCACATACAGCAGGCAGGAGATATCACTGATTCACTGGGGAGGCATTCCGTAGTGGCATGACCAAACTAGGCTTAATGGAAGAGAAATCCCTGCAAAGCAAAAGCCATTCCTGCTTCCCACGTCTGCAAGTCACGGGAAGAAGTCATGGACTGTTCCTGGCTGTCTACTAACAATTCTGCTGAAATCATCAAAGTCAGATGAATAAGCGTATTTTAATATGCCAAATAGAAGACCTTCTTACTTCTGTCTTCTACAAAGACAGACACATAAAGTGACCGCTCATTTAGAGACTGTCTGTTCGTAGTCATTCTGAAAGAGCAGGCTTCAACCGGTGATGAGCACTCAGCAGCATGGCATGCCAACTTTAAAGGTGACACCCTTCACAGCACCTCTGCATCCCAAACACAGCGAGAGGTGGTACCTGGCAGTAAATGGATAATATTCTATGGTTTTCCTCCTCCGACTCCCAGCAGAAAGGACAGGTAAAAGATAGGAAATACCTTAAAGAAAATACACGTGTGTAATTTTCTCTTCTATTTTTCTGGGGTTTTTTTGTTTTCCATCACTGAAAAACATATAGAAACATTCAAAGTCTAAGAGTTCAGACCAGGTTCTTGTTATTCTCCCCTGCGAAGGTTAAATGCAGTCACCGAACTCTGCATACCACCCTCAGTCACGAAGAACCCTCTGGCACAGCTCCCAGACCAGTAAAAAACGACCATTTCAGTCCCCAAAGCACGGAGCCTGATCCATTTAAGCAAAACAAGTTCTCCTGACAGCTGGTTTTCTTAGCATATTCACGTCTGCGTATTTATCAGAGAAAAGCCCTCCAGGACAACAGTGTTTATTGCAGGATTATTTCTGTGAATCTAGGGAACACAGCATTCACCGAGCAACAGTGTTTCTACCCTTATATCTTTTTTTTCCTAAAATGTGAACCAAGACGAACCCATTTTTATTTTCTTTAGGATGGACGACACATGAAAGAAAAAAAATACATAATTTTTTTTCTTTTTTAAAAAAAAACAAAAAACCCACCTGATCCGCATTCATGTGTAGTACACTGACACACATTTTAAGCATTAATATAGAAATTAGCTGTTCAATCTCGCACTGACTCCTTGGATTTAGATTCTAGTGACATTTAATAAACGGAAACCAAAGATATGATGGATATTTTTATTACAAATTTTCTTTCCATATGAATATCTAGGATACTTTCACTAGAAAGATAATTTTGAGCAAGCACGATGCTTTCTACTGACAGGATTAGAGACAGTATGAATAATGCATGGAAACGTGACAGAAACATGAAGGGTAAATATCCCAGCAGCTCCTTGAGGCAGCCTCAGAATACATCTGTGCCTACCCAGCAGCATGAGGAGGTTGGGTGGATGACCAAGTGAGGGGTCCCAGGTACTGACACTGCCCAGCTCTCTGACCCTCTCTTCAAAGCACAGCAGCCATCAGCGGGGCATGAAGAGCATCCTGTGGCCGGTCCCATGGCCCGAGGTTGGAGGAGGAGCCGGAGGAGCTGGGGACACACACTCACGGATGCTGACAAGCACCATCTTCTCAAGTTGGGTGGTCAGTCTGTGGGGTTTCCCAGCTTACCACTTCCTCCAGAAGTGCAGAAACTTGGTTTTATGATAATACAGTTATGATGGTAGTTTTTAAACAAAACATGTTTCATAAATACCCCATACGTTTCATTTTAACTTAATATAATTTTTGAAATAATTAAAAGTGATTGGCATCTATCTGCTTATTGATGCGGTGCAATAAAGAATAATTCTTAAAATCATAAAATGAAAGCTTTTTTAAGTGATGGATTTCAAATTAAGGAAACATTAACTAGAAATTGCTGTTACTGTTTTGAACAATTAGTATTTAAAGGAATGTTGTTAAAATAACAAGTTTTGATGAAAGAATTAAACCAGATATAGTTAAGTATTGCTGAGATTTTTATAAATTAACACAAATGCTTCCTATCCCTAAGTGTGAGGTTGTTTTTTCTACTGTAAGAACTGGACTTGACGCTCTTGCAGCCAGACACCACAGCACGCAAGTCAATAAAACACCGATACTGACTCGAATGCGCCACAATACTTCTCTACTGCATTTTTACCCCCTGCTTTAATATGTGAGCTTTTTCAAGCCAACTAATGTACTAATGTCTTAGCCCCAAACCATAAAAAGTGGACATTTCCCTCGTTTTGCAAATCTCTCTTCCAGAGTCTATGACAAAGAACAGTCAAAGTCTTACTAGTATTATACTTATCATCCACCTAAAAATAGAGCATATGCGCTTTACAATAACCCTTCAAAGCAAAAATACTATATTCATATTGCCAGGGCTCAAATTCGCTGACAAGATCTGTGGGTATGTACCATTTTTTAGAAAACGCAATGTGGGAATGCATGTTTATCTGGTAGAGCGCAAAAGCAATGAAACCTCTTGGGAAAGCAGGAGATAACTCACGTTACACAAACAGGCCCTTTGCTCTTATTTCTCTACAAAGCTGAAACATTTCTATCTGAAAATGTTATTTCATACGTCAGGAAAATGCTATTCCTGTTTCCTCATTCTTCCTAAGGTGAACAGAGTTTAGTATTAGCAAAATAATTGTGGGAATTTGGTATTTTTCCTGTTTTCTTGAGTACTTGGGAATGTTATGTTGTGAACTGTCAACTACTACTTACTCCACCTCAAAATCCGCTGCATAAAAAAATACACTGGTAATTTGCTTACATGGCTTTTGTAGATGCAATTACTGTTAGCAGCAGGAAAGAACTTTTATAAGCAGAACACAATTCAAATGTAACATGCCATGTCCTCAAGTCATTAAACTAATCCTCAGGGCTTCTTGAGGCTTTTTGTACTTTTGGCAAAAAGTATAAAGAACTACACATTGTTGCTTCAGTTCCCAAACACTGGAAAGTTAAATATCTAGTCTGTCAGCCGCTGCTAAACAGAGCAGAGATTGGGTTTGGGAAAGAATAAGAGACAACTATATCGTTGTTATTAAAGTGCAATCAAACAAACATTGAAAGCATACCCATACATTTTTTCATGGCATATAAAAAGTAGCCAGTAGAACAAAGGAAGGTGCAACAGCTCACAAGCAACTCTGGTATTACGGGTTACCAGTATTTAGATACTGTGATGAATACCTTAGCAATGCACGAGGACAGATTAAACTATGTGAGTGAAGTATCTCAACTCTGATACACAGATAACGCGACAAGGTGTGGTGTGAACTCCAGGGTTTACTGGTATGATTTTAACATGACTACATAAGCTATCAATGACAAAGCCATAAATACATCAGACATGTCAGATAGGTACTAACACTACCCA
This sequence comes from Burhinus oedicnemus, assembly GCA_008921705.1. Taxonomy (NCBI): domain Eukaryota; kingdom Metazoa; phylum Chordata; class Aves; order Charadriiformes; family Burhinidae; genus Burhinus; species Burhinus oedicnemus. The sequence continues at coordinate 259,975 of VFFE01007199.1, read as the reverse complement.
AATATCTTTCTGCTATATTGCTCTACATCACACATCTAAAATCAGATATTCTTTAGGGCACTGACAGTAAATGCAATACTTTTAGGAAGACAAAGTGTTCCTTTATATTGCTATTCTGCTTGGTATCAAGAGGTTAACATCTTTCTAGAGATACTACTGAAAGTGGGAAAACAAGCTATGTCTTCATTAGTACATGGGTCATTTAGACAGATGTACCTGGGTGGCCAAAAATACACATAAGAATCAACATGTGACTAGAGCTGAAAATGCAATGGAAACTAGTGACAGCCCATTTGCCTTTAGCAGCAGCTGAGCAGAAGAATCCTTTGGAACACAGAAGGATAATTACATGTTTGACTACAATTATTCCCTCTACTAATGTTGACAAAAGTAGTGAATTGATAAAAAATATGGAAATGTAAAAGCTGCTACATATATTGTGTTTGTGTGTTTGCATGTGTAAACCACATTTTCTTAAATAAAATATCTGGGAAGTCTTATACCTTTATGTAAATCAAATCTTGGTTTTTGTTTTTTTTTAAAATTGCATCCAACGGTTTATCCAGACTAATGCCCTGTCGAGCAAAATGTCAAGATACCATGTTGTTTCACTCACACAAACTTTATCACTGAGTTGTTACAGAACTGTGGTAGTCTGTATTTCCCATCTTTTCTTCTCTACCCAGAAGTGGCATCACCAGTTCAGAGGAAAGTCACTGCAGTATTAACCAGAAAAACAAGGCTTCACTAAACAGTGCTAGACTAGCTTGACTGTTGTATACCCGAACAGTCTAACGTAGTTATTTTTCTGAAGCAGACATTACAAGACTGAGATACTGAAGGGAAGAAGGAGGATTAAGACATTCTTAATTCCAGAAACAGAAGAAGAGAAATTTAATGGAAGCAGACTGATTTCTAATCCTCACCCTTCCATTTTAGGAGTAGAAATTCGTTTCTCAGCAGATCTGTTTGCCAACTGGTAAACAGATCAGCAAGGTTCAACAATCTTAAAATGAAATATTCAGATATTCTCCTGAAAAAAGTAGCTTATACAGAAAGCTGCTTATACAGACAACGTACCTTCCCAAAAGAAAAAGAAATTAAAGATTCCCCCACAAGAAAGCTATCAGTATGCTGTACCGTAGAAGACACTCAAAATATACTGCTACAGGAAAACACAGCATAGTTTTCATGGACTATGACGCTACAAGAATATCACACGTAGCCAGTGACGACTTTTCTTCATCCACGTGTGATCCAGCCACAGATACAGAACTCGCCGAAAGAAGATCAGTCATTTCTCCACCACACACACACTTGCAGTAATCATTATGGCTTTAAGCAATTTAAAGCAACAGCATGTTATCACCTAGCCAACATATCTCACATGTTTCAGGAAAAAAATTGAGAAGTTCAGAGATGAAATAGAATGAGCGCTCCAGAAAAAAACTGTCTCACTCACTGTTCAATACGCGGGGAGAGGTACAGCTTAGGAAAAACCTGAGTGGCTTCTGCATCCTCAAAACTAACAGAGAGAAGTGCAACATCTTCTCCAGGATCTTCATTCACATCCTGTACATAAAAAATAATAAATATAAAATGGCAAATAATAAACTGAGTACTTACAAGCTTACAGATAACAACTAATAAGTCAAATACCAATTTATTTAGGAGACGCTTAAGGAAGGAATCTAAAGTGTAACCATTGAAAAACAGGTTGCAAATGTATTCTTTCCTACTGTATTAGTACTTAAAAGATATTCTGCTGTGCTTAATTTGCTTTAAAGTATCAAAATAAAATCACTGTGTTAGCAAGTGTACAGTAGTGTAGCTCTTCTTCAATTAGCTGAACTATGTATTTCAGTAAAGATGCAGACTTCATTTTTAAGAATTCTTGGTTTAACACTAACATCAGATGCAAATGCCAAAGAATTTTTTAAAATGTTAAGACCACAGATTTGTTATTTTTCAAAGTAGTATTTTGTCTAAAATTTCTGCTGTACTCCACTCCTACTTCTCTTGTGGATGAAAAACGTTTTTGCAATCAGAAATTTGTATCTAGAAGTCACTGTCCCCAAGTTTCCTGCAAATTAGACCCATGCATTACTTTCAGCAAAGACTGCATACTCTATAAAAAACACTGTAAGAAAAAAAAAATCCATGATGAATATCATGACAGTCAATCTTAACGCATTCACGGTTTAAGCTTTCTTTGTATCAGAACAGTCAGCTACAGTTTTGGGATCAGGTAGAACAAATTGTTTCTGGTTAGGACCTGACATCTCTCCAATTCATAAATCACATACAGTGCGAACAAGTGTATTTCTGCTATGCACAACTTCATTTAGGCTCTTGACCTCCAGTTAGAAAGCAAGGAGTTAGCAGTGCAGTCACCTTCATCGGCAGCAAGTAACATGGTGCCCATTGCTGCTCACAAAGTCGTCCTTTAACATGTTCGTGCATAGGTACATAGCAACTTGCCAAGATGCATTTGTTTTTATCCGTTTTGGAAAAATAGGAGAGGAAATAGATAGCCCAGCAGATATGTGCTCAAAGCAGGATCAACATGGTGCAGGGTGCCCTGGTATGCTCTGTCCCACAAGCAGCTGTGAGGAAGGAACATGCAAACCACTTAAACATTGTTAGGAGATCCTGCCCTATCTGGGGAGGAAAAAAAAAAAAAGTGACTGTTGAGTGGTTTCAGGAAGACAATCTCTCGCCATTTGAAGCTTTGGCAGGACCGAAACTGTTAATGTCCAGAGAGACTAGCTGCATACCAGCTAGTACGTGCAGAACGCAACATGCCAAGAAACTTAGTGATAAGCTGCAGTGAAGAATGGGTCTTAAAAAAGCCTAATTGTCTTCGATGAAAAATGAGACAGAGCTGACAGTGTTTTCTTAAATTCTACCTTGGTGTGCAGCTCACTTCTGACAGCTGAAAGAAAAATGTACTCTTAGAAATGCCTATAAAATGCTCATGAGCACACTATGGCTAGAAATCAGAACATGGTTTTAATGTGAAGTTGCAGGACAACAGTCCGTATGAGTGGTGAGGACAAAAACTAGCTGCTCTCCTGTTGGTGGATGATCAGTTTACGGACGGGATTACGGTTGCATGTAACAGCAACGCACAGATCTCGTGACTCACAATAGTACCATTTGGAAACATAACACCGAAGGGAACATCACCTACAGTAGAAGTACCAGCACAGATTACAAAGCCTTTTTCAACAAGACAAACAACAACAAAAACCACCCAAGAGCGCAATTCCCCCCCACCCTTTTCCCCAGTATTTCACATATTTTGATCATTAAGGAAAAAATTTTAAAAAGGAACAGCTTTCAGTCCTGAAGCTGAGTATGGCATTAACTGGCTTTTTCCCATTAATTTGCTAATTGTCAATCAAATGAAAAGAACTATTAAGACAGATTAAGCAGTGATGCTAATGATTAAAAAGACTGTATTTTAACGGGCATTCTTCAGGAGATGACAAGTATAATACATTCACTCATGTACGTATACCGTTCTTCTGAGACCATATTCTTTTGTTTGTAATTCTTTTCAAAGAATTTGAATAGAACCTACATGCATTTTACATGCTACACAGACAAAACCAAACATGTTTAATCTTTCATTTAGTATTAGTGCTTAAGTTGATGTGTGCACACAGACTGACACCATGCATAAGACTAGTTTCTAGAATACCATCCAGGTATTTACTGATCAAAGAAAATCGAAGCAAGGAAAAAAACCAACAAAACCACAACCCCAAAACAGATTAGGTGACCACCACTACAGCATCCATTAACCCATACAGTAATATTACACTGTATTTTCTACACGCACTACTGGCTTCTTTAATATGAAGATTCATGCCAGGGGGAAAAAAACCCCAAACCAACACAAAACAACATAAATCATCACGGTATCTTTACATGTTAAGCTTCAATAAGTTGATGTGTGCAGTAAGAGCAACAAACTGAAACGTGGTATTTTTCATTTACAAAAACAACACACAAACACTACTGCAACTGCTGTTGCCAACACAGCATGACATTACATTCATACAGCTACTGGCCAATGAAAGTCTGAGTACAGAAATCGGCATTCTTCTGTAACTACCACTTTTCAAATGGATGCATATTTTTGGCCTACGTACCTAAGAAATGAAAATTGTAACTTAAAAAAGATGCAAAAAATCACCATTCCTGTAGGCTTTAAAAAGATGTAATGCAGTAACACCATAAAGTTTCTCAACCTTATTGCTCAGGTGGCCACAGATTTATGATGAAGTCCCTTTGTATCCGACACCATACTGTTTACTCCTTTCAGAATTTGTTCCTTTTATTTATGCAAGAATCTGCTTAGTGGAACTGCATTCAACCCTAGTATGCCTGTTACAACTGCCGTTTATAAAACTAAACCAAAACCACATGTCTTACAGATAAACTGTGGAAAGCTTTTCAACTAATAGACCTTTTTGATGTTGTCTGTGCCAGTCACAATTTAACTCCTTCAGTGATCTCTCTCCTGGTCATCTCTACAAACCCGTTAGCGACTAGGTGAGACGATGGATCCTTACATTACCAGGCAACAGCATTTCCCTAGAACAGGGGCTGAGATCCTTCCATGACACCAAAGTGTCCAAAGGCAAAGGTTGTTTTAATGCTTATCATCAAACTCTGCCCAAGCAGTGTCTTCCCCTTTCCCATTTCTGCATGCCTATTTCTCTCAAAGAACAGGCCAGATTTCAACAGAGCAGCAATGCAAAAATCACCTCTACTTTTATTTTTCAGTTGGCTTCAAAAGAGAGAGTGACATCCAATTGCTTTGGCAATATTATTTCCTTTCAGGAAAAAAAAAGAGGCTGCTGAACTGAAGTCACAACACATTTTTTAATATTTAAGTAGCCATGTTCCTTCTCATAATTTGTATTTAATTCACCACACTTAATGTTAGAGGATTTTATATTTAAGAAAAACTGATTTTGTAAAAATTAAGAATGGCCATTTTCTATAAATGTTAGCATCCAAAGTTAGGACTGCCACATTAAAGTACCATTTTATACTCACACAACATTTTCCACACAAGAGTCTACAGAAGGTATCATTAAAATGAACTTCCACTGAACGAACAGCACATCCTGGGCCACAGGAATGTTGAGGTTTAAAAACTGAATGTTTGTAAAACTTTGAAATCATTAGTTAAGCATGTGATAAGCATGTGATAATGCACACCTATTAGTTTTTCCACAACAGTCTCTAGTGTACTGCAATGTAAAAGATCCAACATAGATTTTCAGTGTCTTTCTGCCATCTCGCTATTATGTATTTCTTTTTTAAAAAAATAATCTTTTCCTCATCTCAGAAAACGCATATTCAATTCAAACAGAAAGAAAAAAAAAAGATGCATCATTTAATGCTGAAAATAAATACTTTTCTTTCTCAAGAACTGCAAGGGGTTTCCTATGTTTACAGAATACTTTGCACAGTGTGGACTGATCCTTTACTAAACTTCTAAAGTGCTGTGGAAACACAAAATACACATAGTAAAGCAATGTGGCTAGAAATGAATAAAATGAAAAAAAACCCCCAACCTAAAGATTTTCAACCCATTGGCTTTTTTTCTATTGCAGAGACCTTCTAGCAACAACTTACAAGAATAAATAAAACTTTTCAAAAAGAAAAGCATAAAGAGAAAGCTCATGGTGTTTTATTCTAATTTACCCTTTGTCTACTTAGCCAGTGCAGTTGAAAGTTCATGAAGTATGTATTTTTGAAACTCAAGAACAAGTGGCCATGTGAAAATACACATGCAACACATGCAGCACAGACCAGATGAAAATGAAAGTTTGAAGGCATTTAGAAATTTTTTTCCCCAAAAAAGTAAAACTTAAAATCCTAATTCTAGTTTTATCAGCACTGTCTAAACAACCATTCGTTAGTTTTCATTTGTATCGGTCTAAATTTACATTCAAATGCATGCTTCAATGTTTACAGCTACTCTCTTTGCAAAATACTTCATCTTTTTACAAAGTTAGTATGGGTTGTTTATGAAAACTACCATCAAAACCACTTTAAATACACCATCCAAACGGCATTGTTTTCTCGTATCCTACCTACTGTAATTGAAAACTGGGAATTTACTGGAACTGACAATTTATTATGAGTCAGATGGTTGATAGCCAGTCCAACCAAAACATCTGCTCCGCACAGTCACAACTGCTATAACCCATTTCCTCTTGTGCCTGGAGTCCAACCAAGTTGTACATTACAGTTCCTTTTCCTTAAAGATGCAGACTCTGGAAAATCAGTTATTACCTCTTCTTAGTTATCAACAAAGAATCCCCTTGCAATCGCTGATTCGAGTACTCTTTCAAGAGGAGGTATTTCTCTATTTGGCACGCAAGTGTGACTGCCCACACCAAACAGCAACGCATAAAGTGGTAAGCCACTGCAGGCTTATCCCAGGCAGTGGCAGGACCTGCCTTTCCATGGAAGCCTCGAGAGGTAGGGGGCATGAGACTGGGGGAGAAGACCCTGCAATGGGCTGATGTATTAATTGAGGACCTGGGATTAGAAATCCAGTTTAGTGACATTAACTGTAAAGCAAGAATGAGAGGAAAAGAAATTTAGAATTTGGCAGAACGGATGGGAAAGGATGTGCGGGAAGAGTACTGGCATGCTTTGGGGAGGACAAGAAGCTCTTGGCCTGGGGGATGGCAGGAAACAAGACGAGGGAACAGGGCTTCCGGTAGGGCTGTTAAGTTTGTACCGTAAGTACAAACAGCAATTGGTTTGGGGATAAAAGTGAGGTGAGGAAGAGCACACTCCTTTGGGTAAGGAGATGCCACGCAGCTGACTGATGTTGCAGAAGCCTCCAAACTGGATGGTCAGGCCCAATCTGCTTCAGGAGGTTCCCAGCACCAGCTGATCATTCCTGCCTCTTCCTGGAGGTTTCTGACCTCTCAGCTCTCACGACTGCTCAATAATTGTCTTTGTGGTATGGCTGTAATTGAGGGGGTGGAAATATCCAGCACACAGGGAGGAGAAGGGATTGTTTAAAATAATAAGTGAAGGATAAACTAAATTTACAAGTTGTGTGACATGATGGAGGTTGGGGAGAAGGTGGAAATGGATGAGAACATGGAGGATGGAGGAGGCGTTGATCTTAGCATCTGCAGCCAGCTTATGGCAAGTGGAAGTCTTAACAGACACTTACTTGACTTGTGGTACCTCTCAGTCCTACCAAGTCAGTCAGCTTCACTGAAGCTGAGTGTGAAATTTGTATTTCGGGATCTTTACTGGAGAAAAAAAGTTTCCAGAGGAGAAATGCATGAGAATAATGTGCCTTCAGAAAGGTAATGAATCTTAGGGGCAAACTTAACCCATGTAATTTTGCATGATACATACCTGCAATGGAGCCATACTTATTAACAACTGATCAGAGAAATGAACAACAGTATGTTTTTTGAAGCTGAAATGTGAATTGCAACTAGAGAAGAATACACAACAGTATTTACTTCATTAGTACCAATGGACTAGTTGCATCACAATGGTTAGCAAAGTTTGGCCTTTTCCCTCCAATGACAGCGTGCAATAACGTGAAAAACGACTGTCAAATAAAGCACGAGCAACTTGTACAGTTACTGCACAGCAGTTTCACTAGCCAGCTTTGATACAAGCAGTTACATGTTCTCCCAACCTTCTTCTATATCTGCTTTTAAAAAAAATAACAAAACACACTAGGGGGAAGCAGGCTAAGGAATGTGAAGTGGCAAATGAGACTGAGAAATCTGCGTCACTCTAGGGAGAATATGTAATTATTCCAGGAAATTCTTTCTCCTGTCTTCCAGGAAACCCACCAGGTCCGATCAAGGAGTGCTGATTCTTTAAATAGGATCTCTAATGAAAACAAAGGCAGTTACCTTGCGTGCACTGCCCACGGCATCGCAGCGTTCCAAACACAGCCCCTCTCCCAAGGTAACGCAGCAAAACACTCGCCTCACTCAGGCTGGGCGTTTGAGCCCACCGTAGTTCCTATTTTAAAAGTTACGTGAAAATTGTAGTCTGGGAACAACTTTGCAGAATCTGAAGAGCAAGCTTCTAGGACAATATACTGAGTTTTCTTCATGAGAATAAAATTAAATAAATACCTACTAAGTATTAAAAAAGTATCAGCAAGACTCCCAAGTATACTATTGGGCATCAATATTTTCTTTACATGTGAGTAATATCCCAGCGGGTTTTTTTTCGATGTCATTGTGAGTTTTTGTTTTGCTTTGTTTCAGACTTTTACATACAAATACATTGTGCTTCTCTAAGATGAAAACTTTGCCTATACCATTTTCTTTTATTATTGTCATGGTAAGTAACCACTACTTTCACAATATGACGGACTGTCCAAGTTGGGTAAAGAATACAGTTAGGAAAAGCATAAGAAAAAACAAATTGTTAAAAAGAAAGAATAACATTCTTGTCCATGAAAATACGTGCTAGATTCACAACTTTCAAGATTAATGTCATTTAAGTAGATAAAAATTATTTTGACAGCAGAAAAAGTTGTGGTGACACTTTCACCACAACAATACTGTTTGTTTAGGTCTGAAAAAACAATCTCAGAAAATAAGGCAGATTTCTTCAAAGGTGAAAAACATGTTTTGATAAGTTTGGGACTCAAATTTGAAATAAATAATCTAGGTGTGGCACAGTCTAAAATTAATATTGGATGCAGTCTAAAATTAGTATTTCTGAACTGATTTCAAGTGAGCTAAAATGTTTCTACAGATTCATTTTAAATATAGGAGATACAAAATACATTTGCGAGCGACGATCATTCCATCATATTGACTGAATCTAAGTCATCACCGAACAACTGTATTTATTAGGTATGTTTTAATGACACTACAGCAGGGGATATTTTATATTTTTAAAAGAGACTGATATGTAAGATGCTTGTGATTTTAAATTTCAATTTGTTCAATGAAACTTAAGTATAAGCACATTAGCTCTACCTACTCCAATATCATGTTTCACATTCAGATTAAAATAAAATTAAAAAACATTATTTACATAGTTTGGAATGTATCTGCAAATTAATTAGAGTAAAATTAACATAAAATAGGGAGAAATATTAGGAATCTAAATTGCTGGTAGGTAATCTCAGACCTGATTTTTCCATACATTCATGAAAAAGTGCTTTTGTTTCCTAGGATCTCAATTTATCCAACGCTACAGAGGACTGCTTAGTTTTTGTTTTGTTTACTTTTAACCTAATTTCTAAGGAGACCAGATAAGTTATAATAAAACACTACAGTTTCACCCTTAAAGAAGTAGGTTAACACCCCCCCCCCTCCCCCTCTTATTACTCTGATGAAGTTTTGTAGGCAGGAAAGAGATTCCAACCCCACTATCTTTCCTACAACCTCAAGGAAAGCACCTTGAGGTTGACAGAAGCACCTGCCTCTGCCACCACCAGCTGATAATGGGATGAACAGAGAGTTCAGAGACTCCAAAGCTTAGTTTTTACAGCGGTCACCCTGCCTGTCCTTAAACAGTGAGCAGCAGTTGCATCCACTCAGACCAAGCCAATGCTGCCATGGCTTGACAAACAACTTGTCCTCCTTAAACCAACAGCGCCATAAAAATGTTTCTTGAAAATCAAGATCTTATTTCTACTACCTACAAACAATCCCATAATCTACTTTGCTGGCATCAGTGGTGCTACTGGCAGAAAAAAAGGACGGTACAATCTGAGCAACTGCGTAAGAATCTGGCCAAAAGCATAAGACTGAAAATTTCAATGTTTTCTTATAAGCACATATCCTAGATAGGAGAATCTTTAAAGTGTGGTTGTAAACAATGGTCGACTTTTTTTTTTTTTAACAAAAGGATTATACATATGGTAAACGCTCTCTGAGTTCCTTAAAAAGTCATGTCAGAAAGTTATGGGTAAAGAGCAAGCAAAGGACAAGTAATATTAAAATTAATACCTGGACTAATAACACCAGAATCCTAAATCAGGAAACATCTGGGGACAGTAAGGCAGAGAGAGTGAAGAAGGAGGCAGCTTTACTTTGTTCATCTGGGCTTTGCATATTAGTGGCAGACGCGGATTCTGGGAAAGCACTACATTCAGTTGTATGTACTTACATTTGTGTATGTGCTTTCAGTGCACGAAGGACTCCTTTTCACCAGTGTTTTAGACATTTATTATTTAAAATTTTCATTTGAGAATGACTCAAGATTTATGATGTAGTGATAGAATTAATTCTAGGACTATCAGTGTTCAGGCACTCTCTGTATTACCTCGCCATATGCCAAGGTATTTCTTTGCTAACAACAGTTACTAAAAGACATTTACTTTGGCACTTACTTCTGCATTGCTATCTACTTTTTACACTTTGAATGCTGAGAAGAACTGTACTAGGAACTAAGTATGTAGATCAACACCCACCTTTAAAGGACCTTCATGCTCAAGGACCATGAGACAACTTTGTGTGTGTGTGTGTGTGTGTACACACACACAAACACAGTCTGAACTACTTGAAACAACAGAAAATGCATTTATAATATTTCCAAATGTAAAAATACACTTTCAATGCTCTCAGAAACAAACAAATAGAAATAAGAAGAAAACATAAAATACTTTCCATTTAGATGACTTATGACAGGTCACCTTCATGTAGTTTCTTTCTTTATAAATCTCCCAAAGCTATCAAGCTGCTTCCTCAACATGTAGTTATGATCCATTTTTTAACGTAAGCCCTGTTTTTAAGCTTGCTTTCACAGATAAAGATTCAGGGACACGTGCAACTTGGAATCCAAATCCTTCACTAGGATTTTACTGAGACTCAAATCGCTCCAGCCACCTCATCAGATGACTGGACTATAATTAATTCAGAAAGCAATATTTGCATTCTTCTCCCCCACCTTACTGATTTCCCATCTCTTTAAAAACAGTAATGTCATCGCAAAGGCCAAAGATCAGTCATGTCATGTCCAGTGGAAAACAAGATCTGCTAATAAATGCCTGAGTACTTAACTAGAGTACAAACAAAAATCATTTTTCTGCCAAGCCAACTTTCTAAACAGCAAATACAGCTTTTCTATACACGGATATTTATATTTTATATACGTAAATTGACAAAACAAACAGACTACTATACAGGGCTCAGGACTGAAAGAAGATTCAGACATAACAATTAGATTTGGGAAGACTGTAATGTATTTGTGCAAGTAAGGATCCTAGGTACAGAGCTGTCCTAGAACGACAGCATGACACTAGCGAGAGTATTTTTTTAAAGATAATGAAATGGCTCATTGATACAATTAATAGATCTCACAAGAAAAAAAAGAGTAAAAGGTAAAATACAGTGAAAGAGAGACATCTACAATGAGTATTTCTGTAACCATGTTGTGGTTAGCAGTCAGCATAAGCGTTTATTTTTTAAATCGATCCAACATTTTAATAAAAGCTTTTCCCCCCGCTCTCCACATATTCTTATGTGTTCCTGGTTCAGTGAATATCTCTGCAGAATCAGAAATACTATAGATTACATGGGTCACAACAAGAATGCCAGACTAAAGCCATATTCCGAGACAGATCTTCAGTGAACCAGGAATTACCAGCAAGATTTCACAGATGAAGAAGAGAATAATCAAAGTGTAAGACAAAACCAAGCAAAGTTACACTTGCTCAGTGCTCTTGCACCATTGCAGCTTAGCATTGCTGACCTGATTTAAAAATATGAAATATTTTTTTTAAAAAGAAGGTACAAATATTAAAAGCATTAACTGCTATGAGTCGTTCAGTCAATTGCTGTTTCCTGAGCATAACAGGAATGTTTCATATTAAAGTCCACAGCACTTTTGATTAACAAACTGTTTATTAGGCATTCCCATTTCAAGTGTGTAATAACTATATTTCTTTTTGAGATAATTCTATTATCCCTTTGTCCCATTATTACGTTTATGTCTACAGGTTCTTAAAAAAAGAGTGTGCGTCTGTGTGGGGCATTTTCTGCCTTGTACAAAGAACCCGCAAGTCAGAGCATCCTGTCCCCTTGAGCCCTGTTTACAAACATTCACCATTCCAACAAATAACGTGCTTGGAGTAATCATGCACACAAGCGTATACATGTACAGATGTCGTGAAGAGTAAGAACCCATTACTGCAAAAAAGAAGTTCTTCCAATAAGTAAAGAAACACAGCTTTTATTCCTTGCATTTGCGTGAAGGTGGATCCTGCTACAGATGGTAAGCACAATGCTGGAGTGAGAGATAAAAGCTGTATTGGTCAAAAACGATTCCAACATTGGTCTTTCAGAGTTCACGTCTGTACCAGTATGTAAATCGGGTGCATAATGTGAGGAAAAATTCACATTCAGCCTGGTTTATACATAGTAGACAAGTCACCTCCGGTGACATTCTGTGTGGAGAGAGGTCTCTGGAACTTACAGTATGAGACAGTAACTCTCGCGCTTCAGCATACTGCTCAGGTTAAGGCTGACTCACCTGTTGCCCAAGACAGCGCCTGAACACAGGGTGTCCGGCTCAGATGTGGTCCCAATGAATTAAAGTGGTAGTTGCTAAAATAATACATCACATATTTCCAGATGAAAAACTGATTCCATCATGGAGATTTCCCTGATTACTGACTCAAAGATCACCAGATCTTTTCCCCTATCTGTTCCGTTAATGCATCCATCACCAACTTGGGATAAAGAATTTGGAGAAGTATTGCTAAACTCTTTTACAGCATCTAGAGTTGTGTTTTAATGAAAAAGATGCGGGTTCAAAGGCCACCAATATTGATACTGCCCTTGAATTTTCAAACTCCTTCCTGACACTTTCTCTTTCACACCATCTGTTCAAAGGTTCCAGGGATAATTTTCTGTAAATCTAATCCAGGTTTTAAAGCTCTCACAGGTCCAAAATCACTTGCATATGCTCAACAGCTTCAGCACAGCATCCCTGCATGCGCAAATCAACAGAGCAGAACAGCCTCTGTTTTTGGTCAGATATTCAGCTTTCTGCCCATAAAACTGAGCAGTATGTTCTTTGGAAAGGAGGATGATGTCATCATACACAAGGAAGACTTAGATCATGACAGCAGAGTTTGAACAGGAAGTTTCTTACCCTGTCCTATAGGAGAGAGCATTTGATAGATTTTTTTTTTTCTTTCTTCTTCTTTTCTTTGAGACAGTGAATTTAAGAAATTAAGGACTACGTTCTTTTCAGAAGTTTTCTGAAATAATGCAAGTTTGATGTTCAGACTTCACAGCTGATGGGATGTGCTGGATGGTTATTCACTGGGTTCCATCCTACTGTTATGAACAGTTACAGTGCACTGACAGTCAACGGTAACTCTTCTACTTCCCACTTCTTCACGAACCTCGGTTCCCCTAGAGGCATCAGTTTCAAAAGAACGTAGTCCTTCATTCATGTCGTAATGCACACCTACAGTGGGACCCACTATGACACTTCTTTAAGGACAAAATATTAAGAATTCTAAAAAGGGCTTAATAAAAGTGCAGATTTGGAAACCGTTTAAAAAATAAAATAGCATAAGAAAACCAAAGTAACTGCCAGCTAAAAACCTGAGAAGTCAATACTTAAGATGGCATCGTAAAAAAACAGATTAAAACCAGTGATGTTAAATAGCAATATTTGAACTCCTATGTACATTAGCAAGCTGCAAGTCCAAAATCATCGAGCCTTTTCTACTAAGAAGCCACTGAGAAAAAAGTTATGCTTATCAGTGACAAAATTGTAGTCAACAGCATTTTAAGGATCAAGGGACAGAGAAAATTCAAGTCACGTGCATTCTGGGAATTCTCTAAAATTGCCAAATTCAGGCCAATTTTTCTAATTAATCTTTCCACCATCAGCAACTTGTTTTTTGCAAACTGATGTAAAATTGCTTCTACCACCTTGATATGTCATATGCAAAATCCCTTTTTTTTTTTACTTTATAGTGTTTATCTAGAAATAAAATGTGCCCCCTCTTTTACGTCTGGGGTCCAAACATAATGTTAGAAGCCTATCCTAGCTTGCTATTTTCTGAATATTAAGAATAGTTGAAATTTTGGCCCACAGTTTTCATTTTGTATGCTGCACCTCCACAGCAGTCACAGAAGAAACCCATCTACACATACATTCTGCCCCACCCCCTCCAAACACTCAATACATCAATTTCTACTTCCTTTGGAAATAGAAAAAAATACTATGGAATGAGAAGGGTTGATGAAAATATTTTAAGGTAGGTATCACATCCAGCTTCAAATAAAAAGGTTGAGAAACACTGCTTTTAGCCATGAGATAAAGCTGTCTAAAATCCCACTCTAATTAAGACTGAATACATAAACCAAAAAGAACATATTGCCACTAGTTAGTGGTTTTAAGTTCTAACAGCAGACTATGACTCTGACTCTTTGTAAGAGTCATAATTGAAATAGCATACAATGAAACAACATCACACAGGGAATCCAAGAAAAAGTTCTAATGTAAGGTCTTGTAAAAGTATTATGGAATATGAAAACTTACCAAGTAAAACTGTGAACATAGTAACAGAAATAGGCTGTGTATTTCAACAAAAAAAGTAGGAGCTATCCACCGAATGTATTTTTTTTTGCCATCACAATAAAAGGAACTGCTAGGCATTGATACTGAAATCCAGCACCATCTGACTTTTATTTTACAGCTATGCACACAATGGACCTTCCTTTGTACTAACTTCACAGTACTGCAGACTATATAGCCGTGGGATAAAACCAAAAATTCTGCTAGTGAAGCCATAGCCATATGTTTCTGTTATGTGCAGTTCATCAGCAATGTAACAACTCGTGTTTAAGTGAAAATTATAATAGACCTGACTTCTTCAAATAAATTTATCTGCATTTTCATTGATATTTGTAAAAGCCAGGACAAATCATCAATTTAATAATTTGTTTCAAAAACTGTTATAAATTTATGGTTACATTCAATACTTACCTAGGCTTTAAATCCAATAAATGTTACTGTAACCCTAGCATCACTAAAAACAGTAAATCCAGAACAACAAATCGATCTTCAACTAGATATACAACCTTATCTCAAACTGGTTTAAATTTACAGCTCCATAGAGTTACATACACTCAGAATGCATCCTCAGTTTTAGTTCTGCTGGGTACTACTATCGAAGGTGTAGCTATTTGTTACGATAAAATTTACAGTATTTTGCTTAAATTAGTTTCAAACAATTCAAAAAATAGAACTAACTGCAACCCATGGTAAAATGCCCCACAGCTGAGTATTTTAAAAGATATTTCAACAGAATATTTATGCCAATTTATTAATCTTCACCTTCCTTTGCACAATGTTATCATCATGATGATAAGCTCCTTAGATATACCCATGGCATACGCAGGTACACATACACATGCAGTGTACACAGGTGCTTTTAGAAGTTACTGTCCAGTTACAAGATGGTCGCTGCAGAAATTAGCTTAAATGAAACAGAAGTGGAGATCCTTCTATCCCCTCCTTTTTTAGTTGCTTCATTTGGGATCCACAATAGTGTCTTGCCAACTCTGACCTTTCAGCCCAGACAGTTACTCTTGTCATTAACATGAACCTCCCATTAACTATGAAACTCGAGTCTTCTCCCTCTCCATACAGCATCATTAACTACTTGGTCCACAACAGAAGCTACTCCTCCCTCTACTTATACTTGGCACCAGAACAATGTCCAGAAAGCTCTGTCTAGATCAAGCCTTCAGTTCTCTTAATAGGTCCCCAGACTCTTTGAGTAATATTAAATAGAAATTGTTAAATATTCTTTGGAAATAACCACTGCCCTGGCTCCCTGCGAGCATGTGCTTTTTCGTCCCTATACTCTAAGTCAATCAGTATGAAAACTTGTAGAGTCTTTCAGTTTTCCAACAGGTCTACTTCTGAAATTGCTTTCCAGCTGGGCTTTAACACTCTCCTAATTTTAGCAATGGCAACATTTACACTTGTGTAAAAGGAAACTTTTCAATATTTTCATTCCCTTCTCTAAAGAAATTATACCATTTCCTTTTATCCTCCTCTACATTCAATTCCTCGCTATTCTAAACTAACCGAAGGACTTCATAAAGATGTGGGTTTGGTTTCATTGGGGGTGTGTGCGCGTGTGCGTTTGTTGTTTCATTTTGGTTTTAAATTTCCATAGCATATCTGATCTTTCTGGCACCAGAAGCTTCAACTGCTCGAGTCCCTTCAGCCTGAAACACAAGCTGGTTACTTAAACACATCTGTCTCGTTTTTTACGCAGAAGAACTGCACTTACGTGACATCAGTTTGTCTTAAGGCTACCCTGTGTCCAAACAGATGCGCTTATGGTAAATGTTTGTTTGTTTTTAATAAATATAGAACAGATATCCTTTTCCACTAGGACTAGTCAACACCTACAGATTTTTATCTATTTTCTTCCTCCAAACCTTTTATTTCATTCATTCTGAGAGCAGTTTAAAGCCCACTGCATTAATCGAGGATAGAGTGTTCCCACATTAAGAAATATTCTCTGCAGGTATTTTTTTATCTATGAAAATGGTTTCCAAGATGCTTTACATTAAAACTTTAATCTTCACAAGATTACTATAATTATTAGTTGCACTGTAATAACTGGTTTTGTGGCCACCACGTGTTTGATGCTCTATTGTTAAAAGAGGAGCAGTCCCTTTTATAAGTCTTTACTATCTGGAAGGCAGATGTATAAAGATACCAGGAAAGTCCAGAGACAAAACTAAACATCCCAATTTTTTTCCTAATGTTTGTTTGCTTTGTATTGTAATTAAATAATTTTTTATAGCTCTGACAACAAATTATCTCAGAACAAGAAAAGGAACTAACTGAAGGGCATTCTTCGCCATAGCCAGTTTCACTCTGGAAGATAACTGATACGCAAGGTACAGTTACTTGAGAGAAGGGGAGAACATAACAGAGGCACTCAGACAATATAATCACTGATGCCTCCTTTTCCTTAGGAAACCAAGCTAAAATTACAGCTGAATGAACAATGTGGTTTATCTGAAGTTCTGAAATATGGTAGGTAAACCCTTGACGTGAAAATGTATGAAGAATTCCTTCATGGAAATGTGTTCAGAGCATGTCAGCAGTACTCCATTACTTCTAGAGGCTCTTCTTTCCAACTGAAAAGCCATTCTTGAGAAGGAAAGATGGAAGTCTATGTTGCTGTACGGGCAGATAGATGGCTGAGATGACTATGATGGGTACTTCCAGCAAGTCCATGATAAGCTGTACGCAAGGTTCAGTAAGCCTAAAAAGTGGAGACTCAAGACTGACCGTGAATGACTGTTGTTTGTATAGCTCCTCAGAAAAAGTCTTCCATTCACTTTCTGAGAAAACAGTTTAAAACAAAATGTTGCCTTGATTTATAGGAAGGTTAAAAACAAAACTGGAGGTAAGCCTGAACTGTAAAGGTTCAAAGTCTGTAAAAACTGCACTCCTCATGTGGGGGAGATCAGAATTTAGATTATGCTTCCTTGATTGAAATTACCTTTGGAAATAGAAAAACTGGACAGCTATTAGGGGAAGGGGAAACCAGAAAGACAGAGTGGGTACAGACATTTCTAACTTTCATTAGGCTACAATGTACTCCTTGACCAAAGCAGGTGAGGTCTTCTCTTACTGCCTGCTGTAAAAAACTAACACGATGCTATTGAAAACTTTATTTCATACGTACTTATGTTGGTGAACACCCATCCACTTATAACATGTGCTACCAGACTGCAGCAAAGGTCCTACACTTTAAATAATCTTTCATAGAGTAATCAACTGTCTCTTCTTTGTATCAGTTCAAATAAAATACTTCCGTGCACTGTCCATTAACATAAAAATAATCCTTTCTTCAATTCTGAGAAACACTTCAGTTTCACTATGCTTACGCGAAGAGATCTTTCTCTAAATGCCCATATTTCATGACCTGCTAACTTGACTATACGAAAACCACTGGTGGACTAATTGGCAAGAACAGAGAAACATGCGTTTCCTTTGAATATCACAGATACTGTATCAGATCAGATTTTGAAACAGGCAAATGAGATGAAATATTGTGTTGAGTTTTCATGCTACAGAAGTTCATTTCTAGGTATAGTCCATGAATGTTCCATTAATTTCCTATGAAATATGAAGTGATGCCATTCTTGTTCTATCACATTTTTATTAAATAAATTACAGGTAAAATGCACGATCCAAGACAACTTACTGTCGTGACGTGGTACATAAGTGACATAATGCACTAGCTCTTATAAATATTTTCGTTTATTCTGCAATGCTCATGATCAACTCTTTCAGCTAAAAAAAAAAGGTTTATTCTTAGAAGAATATGTACATTCCCAGTGACCTAAACACTGTTCTTTAATCTAACATAGTAAAATTACTGTTAAGGCAAAGTCCAACAGGAGGTCCTTTTTCTTGGCTGCAATTCTCCAGGGACCTTAGGTAATGGAATCAAATACTTCAGCTGTAGACAGGTGCTGACACAAACTTAGTTGCAGTAACCAGAGCAACCTTAAGCAATGTTGTAGTTACCTGGTGTCTACTCACCAGACTGGACTCATATCTTTTTATGAGCCTTAGGCAGTTTGTGAATATATATA
This sequence comes from Burhinus oedicnemus, assembly GCA_008921705.1. Lineage (NCBI taxonomy): Eukaryota > Metazoa > Chordata > Aves > Charadriiformes > Burhinidae > Burhinus > Burhinus oedicnemus. Next base: position 241,331 of record VFFE01007199.1, on the reverse strand, counting down.
TTTGCATTAATTCCCACTTAACAAAGTTCAATTTAATTCAAAAAACTTAGGATGTTACAATCCTCACCAGAACTGAGATGAAATATTACTCTAACAAAGTTTAACAGATATTTGGCAACTTCGATAAAATCTTTTGTTAGTGGATATCGCAAATAAAGTAAATACTGATCTTCAGTTTCACTTATGTTATAAATGATGCCACTTCATATATTTTTTAATCAGTGAAAAACTTCTGTCTGCCATAATATTTTATCAAGACCTAACTTTTTTTTTTTAACCAGGAAACTTAAGTATCTTCCATATTTCAGCACCTGGAAACCTAATGATACGTGGTCTGAGGGGACCCAGCTGTGATACTGAGAAAACTAAGTTACCCTCATTAACTATTTAAGAAAAAAAACACTCAACAAGAAAGATAACAAACTTCTGACAACACTACCAACGATAAGGTAGGCATGAGTCAGACTGATCTGCTTTGGGACCTACAGTGTTGCTCTGCCTGAAAGACAGCACTTCATTTTGTTCTGAGTCTACAATTAGAAGATAGAACAGGTCTTGTACAACATAGAGCTTCTTCAGGCATATAGAAACTCCAAGCACATTGCAAAGAATACTGTAGGTATGATCAAGATACTCTCCAAGACTACTTCTGAAAGCCAAGATGCCTTATTTATTACGCTTTCCACTCAAACAGATTAAGTAAATGAACTTCGTGTAAGGAAGGTCTTGCTCCCATTGACGTAGTGGGGGCTTAGCAGGTTCCAGCACGGTTCAGAGCAGGTAAGGAAGATGATGAAATCAGCCACTGTCTTCAGAAGAGCAAGAAATACTGTGGCACTAATCACTCAGACCTCTGGCGCAAAGGTTTGAGCTCTATGTTGAGAAAACTTGGCTAATGCAGAAATAACCATGACAGGTTTTGCAATCTTGCCAGAGCTGATATTGAAGCTATCAGCAATCCAGACACTGCTAACAGGCAACTCAGCACAGGGAATACCAATGCTTGTGTATTCGATAGTTGGTATCGTAACAAAATTTCATAAATAAGTTTCTTTCATAGAGTGCTGGATCATGCACAGGGAAGCTAGAGGAAGACAGAAAGAACTCAGGCCATTCCAAAATTCAGGTTTGGTTTGATCAACCTGACACCACAACAGCCTGAGTTGCCATTTACATCTAAAGGCCTGAATGCTTACGTGCAAATGAAGGCAAGAAGAGAATGACACTTAAGCCTCATCACTGAAAGTCGACTGAATTTTAAGTGAATTTGATGCATGCCATTCCTCATGTGGACAGATTATAATATAATTCCCACTGTCTTCTGCTTCATTTTGACACACTGAACTGACATTAAATAATTTTTTAAATAAAGCAGTGCAAAAGCATTTACAAAGTACTTATCAGGCAAAACACTTGTAATCCTAAATTCATACGTACGCACGTTTTCAGCTGCTGGTAGTAATTAAAACTATACTTAAAATGGATTAAAACAGTATTTAAAAGATATCTTATGACTAAAGCAAAACTTAATGTTTAAAACAATTATTTCAAGCATTTTCGGTTTGGTTGAAATTAATAAAATTGCTCATTTCCTCTCTCCCTCCAACATTGCTGTATCAAAGGATATTAGCTGAAGATTTAAAAACATCTACTGAATGACAGCTTCTTAAATTGTGTAAAGTTCAACCATGATAAACAAATACTCAAATGGACAAAGATTAGCACACGGAACAGCTTGTACTCACCTATTAATAAATACTATACTAAATTTAGGTTGACAGCCACAACTACATTAGCAGATAAAGCAATTATTGTATTTGATACTTCATGGCTTAAAAATCACAACTACCACAATCTATCTCTCATCTGTCACTACATGACTCCAGCAAAACTTCATAAACCAGTTTCCCAGTTTTAAAATGTGGAGATTAATACACCTTATCAGCGATGTTATAGGGCTTAAGTCAGTATTCCTAAACTTTTTGATCCTGACTGCAAAGTTCTCCATTAAATGTAGCAGAGAGGAAGCCTGTTAATCTTAATACCTTTAACTGCCACTAACTGCTTCATGAACAACAAGAAAAAATTTCAAGTTGCAGAAGCATTTCCGGTATCAGACAGCTATCACTGACAGCATAAAATTCTTTTAATAGAAAAAGAATGAAAGAGTAATTTGTCTGATGAGCCAAATTTCAGCCTGATGCTTTTATAGGAGTAATAAATCTCTAAAAACAGGATTCATAATATTGATGCAGAAATATTGAGACAAACTCAAAACTATTAATGGTGCAAAAGACACCACTTCAAATGCTTTTACCTGTCTGAACCAGTTTTGCTGCTTTGACACACCCACAATTCTTGTATATATTTATCCCTCTGAAACACAGAACAAGCATATAACACAAAGAAGCCTTTATATATAATGCCATATAATTACCCTTCATATTTCAGATGGTTTGAAAAATCTGTGTTTATGAATACAGTTCTCTGATGATGTTTCTGTTGACTTCAATGAGGGCAGTATACGCTTCATGGTATAAAAAACTCAGTTCCCCCTTGACTGGCCCAAACTCCACCAACTGGGCCATTAGACTAGCCTTTCTATAAAGGCATCTGAAATATTTGTTTTCAAAAAATTATACACAACTGGTTTCATAAGAGGAGTCATAATACTTCTTGCCTTGATCACTTTCCAGGATCATGAACCTCTTCTTTCTTCTAACACAAACACAAGGAAATGAATGTACTAGCTAGTCCTTTCCCACAACACGAAGTGCAATGAGTACTTCTTTGCAAGACAGGGAATAAAACCCACCAACCATGATGTTCACATTTGCTCTTCACTCCAGACAAAACATCGCTTTACAGCTAGAAATCAACTACTTTTTATGACAGTTGAGCATATCAGGGATTCCCTGTTTCCAAATGCAAGCAACTTGATTCTCATTCCTGAATAACCAGTTGCTTGGATTAACTTTACTATTATTTCCAGTCTTTGTGTAAGAAAAACTTAGAAGGAAGATTCAGTGAAGCTATATCATCCTTCCAAAAAGTTATATGGCAATATACATTCCATACTGTATACTTCTCTATAAATATATTGCTTTGTAGGTGTTATTTTACTGATTGAAATCTACTTTTTAAATCTCATACTTGCAACATACCTAACTTTCTACAAAACACACCGTAGGAAAAATACAGCAGAAGTAAGTAAACCTCACTCTCATTCCCCTAGTCCTTTACAGAAAATAAACAAAAAAGACAAGCACTCTTAGGAATCCTTTTACTGCTCTGAAATTACAAGCACATATTAGGCACACACACACTTATCGAAAAGTTGTCTACCTGCCCTTTCAGCATGTAAATGCTTCCAAACCACTGGAATAGCTGTACAACCAATAATTTGCTATAGAAAGACATTTAAGTTGGCAATAAAGAAACAGAACATTATATCAATGTGAAATTGTACATCACTAAGAAGTTGTACAAATTTTTTCCCGTTTCATGTATGAAAACCCAAGACATTATGTGACTTGTCCTCTCAGCATCACATTGAATCTCTTTAAGAATCTCTGTTGAAATCAAAACAGAATATACAATTTGTGCTTCTCGGCCCTTCACGTTGAGATGTAGTGTAATCACCGTGTGAAGACACTGACACTCACTCTGCAACAGAGGCTTTAAAGATATACCAATCTGTGCATCACCCATGGAAACAAAAGGGAGCACATTTTCCTCTTAGTATGCTCAACAGTTTTGGTCACTAAAGGCGAGCTCGAGATGAAGAACTTTCTTAATACTGCTAAACTTAAAAAGGAAACATACTCTTAAAAATTGAATGCAAATTGAAGAGTGCAAAACTGGCTATTCACTTTTGAACTTCTTTTATGATTTCATGATCTTAAAATAAAATGTATCATTTTCCAACCATAAATAATATAACTGCCCAGGAATTTCGCATCATTCTCAAAAGAAATACGAAACACATTGAAGAGCAATAAGTAAACATTTTGCTAAGAATTACGTTTGTACACTACCAGCATGGAACTGCTCTGAAAAACTTCTCTTCATATGCAAATTCCTGGAAACACACACATTCATTTACTTTTTCTTCATTTTACAGGTAAGCTACTAAACACCTGCAATTGGTAACAGTCTCTAGGTATGAGGGGGAGGGGGAAAAAAAAAAATTAAAAAAAAAAAATCAGGCTTAGTACCCAGAGAAAGATTTACACAAATAGATAAAAAATAAGCAGGTGTCTAAGAATTAACTTTTTACGTTTCTGCTGTTAGACAAATTTGAATTTTAAATACATTATTCATCTACAGCTAAAACATTTATCAGCAACAATATGTAGTTCAGACTACTTCTTTCCCTGCCAACAAAATCTTTTTTCAGACACGCTATTCCTTCATGTGGAGGGAAATACTTCTCTGTAATAAAAATTCCTTCTGTATTTTTTTTCACTCCCTTCCAACTTATACCAAACAAGAAAGCATAACACACATCCTTTTATGGTTAAAAAGATCCTGACCAAGGTTCTTAATGTTCTTGGACAAGCAATGCCCACATTACCACAACATTTTCTTGACTTAACACAGTTTGAAGATGAGGATGATGCCTTAGATGCTCCAGGCTGAATAGATTTGTTGGGAAGACATGTCCTGACAGATATGCTTAAGAGAATAAGGCCATTGATTTATCAAGAAAGGAGTCCATTAAAATAATGGAATTAATGTATTTGCAGATGGTTACTTAACAGGACACTGTCAAGGTATTTTTGTCAATTTTTGAATATTCCTTTCCCAATCAGCATTGATAAACGCCTTGCTATATACATGTCTAGCTTTCAGCATGTTAGAAGCTGGTGTGCAATTAATGGCTGCATAAAAAGGTAAATAGTCCCAAACTAATAATTTACTTAAAAATAATAAAACAAGCATTTTCAAATACTTTGTTCTCCATGTAACAGTTCTGAAAGGATCTGAATGCACTCATGCACAGGAGAAACAAGTAAATATCTGGAGACAATACTGTGAAAGTTTCAAACTAGCATTTTCAAAAGTTTACACACAGTAAGCTTCCCAAATATTTATCTCAGTAAGAATCTTTTTCATTGTATTTTTCAAAGAAGCCAAAATTAGAACACAAAGATGAACAGATAAGACTTGTTTCCACTCTTTCTCTGCGATTCAAAAAGCACACTCTAATGCGTTTTGTATAGCTGTAAATATCTTAATTGATAGTACCTTCCAAAATTGCCTTAATATGGTAACACAGATTATTCATCTTTCTCTACAAATTCAGATTCTTGCTTTTTTCTGTCTGACCCCAAAATAGCTTTTGCATATTAAACGAGCTGTTAAGCTCTTTTCATATTGAGAACTTACTATGGATTCTCTCAGCTCACGTGACGGGAGAGATTTCCTTCACAGTAACAGCGATGAGCAACTCAGTGGAGGAAGGAGAAAACCACCTGCACCTTGACCTACCACAAATGTCCTTGCAACTGACCACTTGACTACAGATTTATTTTTGAACTGTATAATCCCTTAGATGGGAACTTCCAAATTGATTTAAAAAACCACTGAAAGAGGATTAGGTTGCAGGAAGGAGTTTACAAACAAATTAATCCAAATGTCTCGGTGCTAACCAAGTATAAATATTCTACTTGGGCATTCAACCCACTTGAGAAAAACTTTTGTAAAACTTTTTGGATGATGAAAAACTTTTCAATGTCAGCAAGTTTTTCATTCTAATGTACACACATTGTAATGATTTTTCCCTCTTTTAATCTGGTTTCAGATTCAGTGCATATGTGAGCACAGTTTCATATGCCTCCCCCCACCTTCTTCCCTCCTTTCCCTGACCTGTTTTTAGTCTCAAAGATGACAGAAGCTATATGAAGATCGGCAGTCAGGTATAGGAGACAGACAACTGATTACCCCACCAAATATTGCAACAGGTAAATTCAGCTTGCTGTGAATGGCAGCAACTGAGGGGCCAACCAGGGAAAACACTCCCCATCTTCTCACTTGATAAACTGCTACATGAGACATATGGGGAGAACCATAATGGCATAGTGTAGAGATTCAAGGACACAAGGGATTAAACCTGTAGGAAATGAAGCTTCACTCTTTCTACTGCTCACAAATCTGGTTGTTTTACTTAAAATCTTAAAACTTAAATCTGTGTGTGCCAGAGAACTGCACACATATCACCTTGCTCCATAAGAGTTAGTCTTACTAAGCACACACTCACTTTTTGTCTTGCTGAACTGCATGGCAAAAATCAATTAATTTTTTTTTTCCACATTCTATTTACACTGATCAATATTACGATTTTCCAGGTTTCCCAGGAATGCATCCCTACAAACCTAACAGACTGCAATTTTTCAATCTTACATTATTTTTTTTTTTTCTTACTAGGCTTCCAATGATTCTCAGTTCTCTTCTATTAAATTACCTTTTTAGTGCTATTCCTTTTTTTTTATTTAGTATTGAAGCATTTTATTAATATACTGTTTATGCATATGCAGTTACTTACCTTTTGATAGCTGTGATAACATTTTGGTATCACTGGCATAAAGTTTTCTACACCATTTTTCTAGCAGACGAAAATTTATCCAGTTATATTCACAAAATTTATAAATGAAGAAGCCAAGGAAAAATAATTCTGCATATGGCAATACTGCCTCACATGAGTCAGAGAGATAATATATGCCTCCAAGTTGCTTTAACAGGTATAGTCTCCTAAATCTGATACTATCATTGCCTGAAGGCCTGTAAACTGGGCTGCAATTTGATCACACATCTTTTCAAGAAGGAACTGGCAACATGTGGTAAACAAAAAAAAAAAAAGAGAATATTTTAGTTATTAAGTTGCTGCCATACAGTAAAACTGATGCTGCAAGAACACAATCGTAAAATGCCAGTCTTGTTTATTACAAATTCAGTTGCACAGCTTCTCATGAAACATTTGCTATTGCAACCAGAAGAATCCCTCTGGTAATTTCGTTCCAAGATTTCTTTTGTTTTAGGAGAGCTCATAAAGCATGCAGTCCTAAAGTTTCATATTATTAGCACCACAGTTCTTCATTTCTACCAAACAAGTTGCATAAATCCTAGTCTCTGGTCTTTATTCCAAAACACTGCCTGCGCTAAATAAGTCTTTTTTATTAGCCAGTACCCATCTATTAATTTCCACATCTTGAAATAAAGTCTCAACAATGGTTTCCGATTTTAAATTTAAAAAAATAAAATTAAAACTTGCAAAAGCAGCTTGAGTTGCCATTTTAAAATGAATATTTAATGCAAGATAAACAGCTCTTCTGTTCAGTATTTCTTGTGCAGTCCAGGTTAATTACACAGAACAAAGCCTAGAAATTACTGCCATTTTAATAGCATTTCACATACACCGTCAAAATCATGATATGCATAAAACAAAGTGGATATGCAAAGAACTACATCCTACCTAGAAAAGTGAGTGTTCCATTTGTAAACAGAGGAAATACAGTGTAAAGAATACCAAATTAAAATTGTATCTTAGTTTTGATATTTCTCACCCAGAGACGACTATCAGACAGTCAGCAAGCCAGATTTCATGTACTCTACTCCTTGCTCTGTCATTTATTTGCTTTTCAATATATTTTTTTTTTTAGGTGTTTCACTGACTGGGAAAAAAAAAAAAAAAGAAGTGCTTTTCTTTCCCACAGAACCCAGCCAGGCTCTAGGAACTCTGGAAGGAAGGTATTAAGAAGTTCTAAGCATTGTCAGAGGTACACTCCATTTCACCAAGCTCTATAACATTAACGAGAGCCTGTTCCTGAGAAGTATTATGTATTTCCAATGAGTTTATTGCCACTGCAGTCAGTGGCATGCAGGAAGCATCTCATTCCTTTCACAAATGGAAACCAAACGCTTTTTATTGCTTGGACCAATAGCTGGAACTCTGAGCCCTGGTCTTTTTAATGCTAGGGGGAGTTTTGTTGTGTTTTAACTACATAGTTTGTGGGGGAAAGCAGCATACAGTTTTCCAACGGAAAAGGTGACTTATATGAGTCATATGTATGTTATATACATCTTGTAAGTTATTGTCCACACGTTAAGAGGTGTCCATGATAACTAAAATCAACAGGTACTTAAGACACTAAAGAACAGTAAAGAATTTTAAGGAGGGACAACATAAAAATCCGTATCAGTGGAAAAACGGCTTTTGAGAAGAATCTCCAACAACTCTGAAGTCATAGAACTCTCCCTTGTTGACAGAAGTACCTTGGATTTCCTTCAAGAAAAATGTGCCAAAATGCACTGGACCTGAACGACTGCTCATTGTAATTGTGATGTAATTGTGAAGCTTATAGAGAGAGAGGGGAGAGGAAGAACACCGTTCTGGTTAAAGCCTTGGACAAGGTCTCTACTCACGGCTCAGGATTCCACTGTAAATTTGTATACACCTATATCCTCCATGCTTCAAGTCCTGTCTAAAAAATAGAGGTTTTTTTCCATGTCACAGCTACTGTGAACAATATATTAAATAAGAACTTGTGAGACGCTCAGTTACTATTTTCATCTAGCCAATGTAGATAAAAAGAGACAATACCTATATGTATGTCAAAATGGTAACCTGCGTATAAACTGACCTACATTTCAAGAGCTAATCTCATCACTTAACAATAGTAAGATGAAAAATAAGTAAGATTTATTACTTATAAGAAGTCATGAGTCTAGGTGAAATGAGCTAGAATTAATGATTTTATCTAGGACACACACTATAAATGCTAAACAATGAAAATAATAATTTTGAACGAGCATGTTTATTCTTTGTTAAACAACACATTGTCCTCAAGGTTCTTGCAAATGAGTAGCTGATTATTTACATACCATCAGTCAGTCATCAGTTTTAGTCAAGACATCAGTCACATTTGTCTAACATTTTTCTAGACCAGAAAAGATGTTACAGTAAAACACAGAATATCTGGTATCTCCAAATGTATCACATGTTTAGATATATTAAAAAAGGTACATATTTCAGCAGTTTATTACAAAAGCTAACTCCAATAAGCAAATCATTAAAATGACAAAGAATGGCATGAGTTAGAGCAGCATTATTAGTTTAACTCTATTTCACTATTTTCCTTCAGCAGAAGTACTTCCTATCTATGTTATGTGGGTATACCTAAATGTTGTATGTGCACTGCAGACAGTTCATTACCTAAGTGAAAAACAACATTTAATTCACAGACATCTTTTTGCCCAAATTTTAATGTACTGGTAAGCTCTTAAGACCTAAGCAGAGCACTTAATTGCATCCAATGAGGCCAAATTAATGCTCCTCCCCACTGCCCCATCTCTCCCACGGACGTGCTGTTTGCAATGATTACAGGTCCCAGCACGTAAAAGACATACAAGTTCTGGCATGAACTCTTAAATCATTAGAACAGAAATAGTCAAGGGGTCTAAGTTTTATTTATCTTTCTTTCACTGTCTCACTGAGATGCTGCTGGACAAGGCAGTCTTTCCTCTAGCCTTCTCCATCTAAAGTCTCCTTCTAAAACAGAAAACACTGAAATACACCTTACGTAAACAAGTGACTACTTTCCTAAATAGAGGTTACTATAGAAATGCAAAGCTTGATAGAAACATGGCACATTATTCATTAGCAATTAGTGGAGAAAATGCTGTGCATTCTTTTGGCAACATGGAAGCAAAACAGCATACTATCTTAGTTGTTTTCGTTTTGCTTTGTGGGTTTTTTTGGTTGGGTTTTTTTTTGTTTTTATTTTTTACTTTATGTTTCATGATATTATGATCAATGACATTGTCAGTATCAATTAGACAAAAATAAATGTGATGGATCATCCAATCTCAGAATGTTTACTGTTAAGAGTAACTGATTCAACAGTAAAGCTTTAATTTTTCTTTCTTTTTTTTTTTTTAAATATTTTTGGCTTACATCTTTAAAGCTATGAAACCAAATAAAAGCAAGCAGTCTAATACACTCCGCTACACAGTTATTTTTCAGATACATGTAAACCCCCCCCACATACCTTTTTAGATTGGTAGCTATCAAAGGATTTTTATGTATTTAACGGAAAAAAGTTAACAGTGCATATCACAGAATCCAAAACAAGAATGACTAAGAATCCTCTGAAATCATCATACAGACGTACATTTGTTAGTACTATTCTTTCTTAAGGAGACAGACATAATCTAGTAATCTGAAAGCCAGAACAAAAAAAACCAAACCCCAAAACACTAATCCAACCCAGTCACTGTAACAGTAAATAACTGGCACTTTTGTATACAAAATTGACTTTAAAAGCTCAAAATATGAGCTGCTGTAGGACTTAAGCCCTGATCTGAAGCCTCAGGAAGAAACCTAATAGTAGAAAGAGACTGTGGGCTCAGCACTGAAATACCCTTCTTAACATCCTACCATCATACTTTATGTACTTCTATATTTGCAAATGCAGATTTGCTGGTTAATGAATGTTACAGATTATTGCTACGCTCATGCTCTATGCTCAACAACTTCTCAAATATTTTTCTTTTCAAGAAGAAACAGAAATGGGGAACTAAAGAAAAAGTTTAAAAAAAAAAATATATATCCAAGATCCTCTTCCCAGTTTGAGACCACTGTACATTGCTTGTTCTACACACTATGGGTGGACCATGACAGATAAAACAGCATCATCATTAGGTAACAACCTGCAATTATTTTTAAGGCTACTGAATTCCATTCTTCCTATGCAATACATAGAATGCAAATGTAAAGCAATAGTACAAATTACAAGCCCTAACAAGGCAGTAAATCTGAACCAAGTCACGCAACATAACGTGCCTATAAACTTTCCCACCAGATGCAAAAAAGGCTTTTAAATTTCAGAAGCTGTTCTTTTTAACTTGTTTTTCTTCCATATTTTTTAGAAAATTAATGAAAAAAAAAATCTATTTCTACTCATCTCAGAACAGCAAATTAGTAATTTAAATTAGAGAAAAAATCACAGAAATTGAGATGACTATCGTAAGATTTAATTTATCAGTACATGTGGTGGTCCTTTACTATTGCATTATGAAAATAAAATGTTTCAATATAAGATAACTGTCATCAGAAATACAGTTGATTGGAGATTATGATTCATATTAAGATCATAACCTATAAAAATCATCAGCTGTGCAGAATGAGCTGTTCCAGTTGACAGATCTTATTAACAAAACCTGCCAATGAATTACAGAAAAAGCTGATTTAAAAAAATTGCTTTTGGCTTTCAGCATATGGAGCTTAAGGTGCTCCTGACACTAACATGTTTTATGTGGTTTTCGTGACTACTTACTAAAAACAAATCATGTTGTTGTGAAAAAGTTGTACTAATAAAATTTAGCGAGAATGAAAGGAACTGATCAGTTTACAAAATTCAAATATAACATGTTCTGATTATAAAGAATACTTTTATAGGGCTTTGCGTCCCTTGGATTGTGGGCGGCCAGTATTAGAATACAATCATGAAAGGATGACTAATTAAATCGTAGTTTCTGCATTTCTGGAGCTTCAACGAATTATAGCAGTAATACTTTACTCAGTAGATTCTGTGGCACGGCAAGAAGGCTGACCTATTCTGCAAAACTCCGTAAAGTTAATAATTAGACTGCAGTAGCAAGACTAGCTAAGAAGCAAAATGCTTCTATACAGCGGAGTAAGATCCTACACTTACCTACAGTGAAAACTGAAACATCCTGCTAAATAAAAAGCCAAAACAAAGCCCCCAAACCTTTACAGCTGACAGATCTGTTTTTTAAGCTATTATGAAAAACTAGACACTTAAAAATATTTTATCACCTAAAATGTCACGATTTTTCTGACTCCACAACTTCCTAAACTGCCAGAAACATTTCACGACATGAACACCTTTTTGTTTTTATTTTAAATTTTTGGCCTCAGTCATTATGCAAGCACCCCCGCTTGGAGTTTGCATGCTTCCGGCAACAGGCTGCTACTCTGACACTGGCCACCATACTGGGGAAAAGGAACACCCTCCACGGTACTGCATTTAGTACTTTTTGATGAAACAAGTGGACAGCAAAAGTAAACCGCAGATTTCTGGGCACAGGCTAAAATGAAAGATTCTTAGAGACAAATATCAATGACATCTCTTCTTGATAAATGTCTTCCACACACAGAGGCTACATTTATTTTCATGGCCTCTAGATCATACAATTTACTGGCTTCAGCTGTTACAAACTATTCCGTTTTGAACATTGCCAGTACTAACTTGCATAGATGCACTTCTAATCTAAAATCTCCGTGGCTCATTATAATTGCATGTTATAAAGTTTGCATTTAAACTATTAACAGAAGAAACCTAGACAGTCTTTCACGATTCAATATTCTGTTTAAGTAATTTAATGCTCATACAATAAGCAATCTAGTGAATATCATACTGACATCTACTTTTAAAATTCAAACTACTTGCTCAGAATGCTTACATACATCTCAAGGTAAGGAATACATTAAGGAATACAATTCAGGAAGTTAACTTTATGCCTCTGTCACAAAGTCTTAAGTAGTATAAGATTAACAGCATTCTATATATTAGCTTAAAAGATCTCTGTGGAAAGCATGGTGAAAGTATTGTGAATTATGAGAACTACATATTCTTTCAGGATTTCCTACAAGTCTTATGAACTGTCAGATTTCCTATTTGTAAAAGAGGTAAAATGACAACTGGCACAACAGACATGACAAGCTTCATATGATGTACAGGTCCATCATTCTACCCAATATAGAACACATACATACATTATGGGAAGATGGTCAAATAGTATATACTGCATAATGCTCCATGCTCTTTTGAGAGACAGCTGCGCAGTATAGTGTAAAACAGCCTAGTGTAAAATGATGAAGCCAGATCTGGACTCTTAATTCCTTCTTGCCATTGACTTTGTAACCTGAAGACACTACACATCAGGTTTTAGTTAGCCAGCTACCAACAAAATCAAACAAAGTTTAAAAGCAAAAGAAAATATTATACTTTTTCATAGAATCATAGAATCGTTTCGGTTGGAAGGGACCTCAAAGATCATCTAGTTCCAAGCCCCCTGCCATGGCCAGGGACACCTTCCAATAGACCAAGTTGCTCAGAGCCCCATCCAACCTGGCCTTGAACACCTCCAGGGATGGGGCCTCCACAACTTCTCTGGGCAACCTGTTCCAGTACCTCACCACCCCCACAGTAAATAATTTCTTCCTAATATCTCATCTAAATCTGCTCTCTTTCAGTTTAGAACCATTACCCCTCATCCTATCACTGCACTCCCTGATAAAGAGTCCCCCTCCATCTTTCCTGTAGGCCCCCTTTAGATACTGGAAGGCTGCTGTTAAGGTCTCCCCAGAGCCTTCTCTTTTCCAGGCTGAACAACCCCAACTCTCTCTGCCTGTCCTCCTAGCAGAGGTGCTCTAATTCTCTGACCACCTTTGTGGCCCTCCTCTGGACCTGCTCCAACAGGTCCATGTCCTTCTTACGTTCGGGGCCCCAGAGGTGAGCACAGTACTCCAGGTGGGGTCTCGTAAGAGTGGAGTAGAGGGGCAGAATCACCCCCCTTGACCTGCTGGCTGTGCTTCTTTTGATGCAGCCCAGGATGCGGTTGGCTTTCTGGGCTGTGAGCACACATTGTTGGCTCATGCTGAGCTTCTCATCAACAAACACCCCCAAGTTCTTCTCGTCAGGGCTGCTACTCAATCCATTCTCTGCCCAGCCTGTATTTGTGCTTGGGATTGCCCCAACCCACATGCAGGACCTTGCACTCGGCCTTGTTGAACTTCAGGAGGTTCGCACGGGCCCACCTCTCAAGCCTGTCACGGTCTCTCTGGATGGCATCCCTTCCCTCCAGTGTGTTGACGGCACCACACAGCTTGGTGTAGTCGGCAAACTTGCTGAGGGTGCACTCAATCCTACTGTCCATATCACCAACAAACATGTTAAACAGCACTAGTCCCAATACTGACCTCTGAGGAACACCACTCATCACTGGTTTCCACTTGGACATTGAGCCATTGACCGCAACTCTTTGAGTGTGACCATCCAGCCAATTCCTTATCCACTGAGTGGCCCATCTGTCAAATCCATGTCTCCAATTTAGAGACAAGGATGTCTCGTGGGACAGTGTGACATGCTTTGCAGAAGTCCAGATAGATGATGTCGGTTGCTCTTCCCTTATCCACCAACACTGTAACCCCATCGTAGAAGGCCACCAAATTTGTCAGGCACAATTTGCCCTTAGTGAAGCCATGTTGGCTGTCACTGATCACCTCCTTATTTTCCATCTTTTCAGAATATTTAGCTCAAACTTTTGAGTTAAACAGCTGAAGTACCATTTTTTATGCAAGTGTATTTGTGTTTTGGTATTCGCAGCAATTTAACACAAACCTTAAATGCTGTCACATAAATCAAACTGCTAAATCACAGTAGCAAAGAAACCAGGCTGGAAAAAGTCTCATTTGACCCTGCATATTATACTTAACTTTTGTTTGTTCTCTACTATAGTTGATTACTCAAACGTACACAAGTATTGCAGTCTTTTCACAGTACTTGGAATTTGGTCTACGTCGTAAACAAAAGTTGCACTGAAGCCTTTTAACAGGCTTCCAAATTATGAAATCACAGTAAGGATAAACACAAATATGTTCTTATCTTTCAGTATGAACTTGAGGATAAACCTTTACCATTGACAGTCTTACACACAACTGTTTGGCCCCTGGCAATGTGTCTAGACAATGTCTGTTATTTGTTTCAGTTCTGAAAGATATGCACTAAATACGATGGTCATCACAAAAAGGCTCTTATGAAAAAACAGGTTTAAAGATTTTTTTTAAGTCTTCTACAAAAAGAAATTAGGTCTGCTTTGCATATTTCCTTTACGCTTGAATAGTAAGAAATTATTGGAAGGCTGCTGGTCACAGCATCATAGCTAAATTGGTCCAGATATTAGCTATTCACCAGGGCACAGCAAGCAGTTACATTAGAATAGGAAATGAATACTTCAAAAATGACATACAAGAAGGTAGGGGTAATCAGGGCACATCCTTCTTACTCAAAAGAACATGGAAATAAAAGGAAAATACCTAAATGTCTTGTTTCAACAGCATCGTTGGCAACATACTCTAAAGTTCACTCATATTGTGCAATCATACTACAGTCACATAATCCAGTACAATTTGCAAATTACTGAGCTGGAGATATTTAATGAATTATCATTATGATAACACGTGTCCCCGTAGCTGAACACAACTACAAAAATGAAAAGAAAATTTGGACGAGGTATTTTAGATGCTAAGTCTATGACCTTTGTTATTACCGTGGCATATATGGTATCTGTAAAGCACAAATGTGAACTAGAGACTGACTCTCAAAACCAGTATGTACAGTGAATACTTCAATTTATAAAATACTGAGGCGAAAATTAAAAATGTTGCAACCAACAGGAAGGAATTTAAGCCAAAAATGAATGTGCTGATTAAAAATCCAACTGCAAAAAAGGGAAAGGGAAAGTATAATAGTAAACAGATACAGATGTAAGGATGTTCCCGAACCAAGCCACGTTCCTGTGAAATAAGAGAACCTTAATGAAAGACTTATCAGTAATGAACCTTGCAGTAGTTTGAGCCACCAGCTTCATTCCATAGTTGTTTCAACATCTAAAATTTGCATTTATGTCAAAATGGATTTGCATAAGAAAACAATGTAAAAGTGGATACAAAGGTCTGCATTCAATTCAAAACGTTTGCATTAAAGTATAACTTTGTAAAGGAAAAAATAACAAAAGGGTGTCTTTTCCTAAATGTGCTTTTCAGTATAAACCATTTCTCTTTTAAAGAATGATACTTTTTCTTTCAAATGTGAAGGAATATGCCAAGAAAACTTACGAAAGAAGATTTATCTGCTGCAGCCATTACAAGTGGTATTATGTTTCCAAATAATTAATAACCGAAGAACTTTTACCCGAATTTCAGAATTCAAAGGAAGAGACAGTGTACTCTGCATTGTTCTTTGAATCACTCTTGCTCTTCTTCATATGCTCAGCTATTTTCCTTAAAACGCACACACACTTCAACTGAATTTTAAATTTAGTGCAGCGAATACCTTTAAAATAACCTGGTAAATCCACATCTCCAGTCCATAACAACCCAACTTAAGCTACACATTCAAATTTTTACTCTTTATAGGGAAAGGAGAATACCCTCACCACCATCAGTACAAAGTTGACAGAGTAAGATCTTATGATTCTGGAGTGTGTTCTCAACAACTTCAAAGATTTTTGTAACACTACAGACTATTCTCACAGCTTACATCCTCAAAATCTGAATATTGGCTTACTATACAAAGCTTTACAGTCACACTTGTAGTGTGATTACCTACTGACATCAATACAAATTTCAGAAGAGCATTACAAATCACTGGGGTACTAAGAGCAACTGATGAAGCAAAAATAATGGTCATTAAATATTTCAACAGTTTTTAATACAAGTAGTATTAATTAAACATCAAAAAAGAAGATGGCAGAGAAAGTATAACACAGGTTTGAACTTTGCAAATCATTACAGAGAAGCTACTGCAAACTGTAAGACTGGCTACAGACTAGAACATAATTCAAACACATTAAATTCTGCAGTTAAACATTAAGATGTTAATACATTAATAGTCTTCAATTAATGACTGCTCTTTCGCTTTTCAGGGTAATATATTAACATTTATTTCCACTGCATCAATAGGTGCTCTATCATGTACCATAATCCAGCAGGTAGTCTTGCAGCCAACATAACTGGCAGACATGATGGAAAATAAACTTATGTTATTTCAACAAATGAAAAGATCTATTTATGTCAAAAGTCCATCCCCCCAAAAAAAGGAATAAGAAAGACATGGACAGCTTAAAAAAAAAAAAAAATCTGTATTTTTTTATAATATCTTTATGAATTTGGAGTAGTCAGAGCATAACTATTTTAACCCCAACAGAGTAGCTCCAGTTCTACCTGCCTTTATATTGTTGGCATATGAGATGACATTCATATAGCTGATAATGTCAGAACACAAGCACCTAAAGGCGGCAGGGGTAAAAGATCCATGCCTGCTACGGAACACTCTCTGTCATAATCTATGTTGGAGCCTGAGTCAAACCGTTCTTCTGCCGTCAACAAACACTACTGGAACAGAACAATATTTCTCCTCCTGTGGCTACTCATTCAGACTACACATCACCTTCCTACCACAGACAGTTAACCTGTCAGTTTGCATAGTAGAAATCTGCATAAGAAAGCTAAGGATTTCATCAGTACATTGCCCATCAAGAAGAATCTGCTGTTGTAAAAACCCAGGCTATTACATACAAAAATACATTAATTTTAAAACCCCAAAGCTAAGACATTAAGATTCTAGAAACGTCAAAACAAAGGTAGACTGAGAAACTTTGATTCTGCTACCTCTGCGTGTGTCTCTTCACATCACACAATCTATATATGCACGCAAAATAAATACACGTTTTCCTTCAGCCTAATGAATCATTCAGTATTCAGGGTGAACAACGCTCCAGGAACCAGTTGTGGAACACTGATGATTTATCCACAGAATACCAACTGTGTTTAGAGAAGGTGGAAGATGTTTAGCGAATATGATAGGGAATTACAGTAAGGAGGAGTATGCTGTCATGCATTAAAACATTACTCTTTAGAAACAAAAGTAGAATCTGTTTCTATCATCAGGTTCCTACACAATGACAGTTACGTAAGTCATACACCACCTTCCAACCTTTGAGTCATGTCGTTTTCCCAGAGGTTGAGCAGAGGTATAAGACAGCCCTGTGAATGAAGCTATTGAACATACTGGGTATGCACATGTCCTGAAATTCTTCACCAATTTAAAATCGTTCCTAGAAAATACGACAATTTGGAGTTCTGGCAGGAGCAGACAGCATAGTTCAAGTTGGACATTCTCAGTCTC
The DNA here is from genome assembly GCA_008921705.1 of Burhinus oedicnemus. Taxonomy (NCBI): domain Eukaryota; kingdom Metazoa; phylum Chordata; class Aves; order Charadriiformes; family Burhinidae; genus Burhinus; species Burhinus oedicnemus. Next base: position 223,338 of record VFFE01007199.1, on the reverse strand, counting down.
CTTTTTTCCACAGGGTCTTTCAAAAGCAAATCACAGCTATCCTGGCAGTCCAGGTGAACTGTTGCTGCACCCTGCTTCTCACCGGCATCATTCCTAAAAAGGCCTTAGCCAACCCTCTTACATCTGACTGGAGACGTTCCCATCAAGGCAGAAAAGAAGGCCCTAAAGAAAGACAGCAGCTGGGAGAAGGGCTGCTACCATGAACACAGGAACAAACTGAAAATTTCTGCAGGCTTTCAAGAAAGGTAGGAGTGGCTCATTACTCCAACAGCAAGCAGTCTACAAAAGGTAAAGAGATCATAGGATACTGACCTCAGACTACAACCAAAAATTTCAGCTATAGTTGTGCCTGCCTTTATTTTCATGGTTCTTAGCTCAAGACATCTTATTGGAGAAACACTGAAAATTCACACTTGCAATCGTGATCTAACAATAGTTGAAGACAGTTCTAACACTAAGATGAAGAGGAGGTAATGCGATCTACGCTGACATTTTTATCTTGACACATTAGTTGCTAAATATTAAGCAGCTGTTCTCCTTTCCAAATATTTAAAAGTAAAAATCTGAGTAAGGATGCAGACATGCGGCTTAAAGGAAAGATGGGAGTTGGTAACATCAGCTGACTCAAACCTTATCTGCAGTAGAAGCTCTGACACTTCATTCTGACAGTAATGATAGACAGAGAGAACCCAGATCTCTCATTGTGTTCTCTGAATATAGTAACATTGACATTATGATGGGCTTCCACAGTAACTGCTTGAAAGAGTGACTGTCCACCTGATGTGAAAACCACTCATTTCAAATTACTTCATGTTGGTAGTTTGTCACAAGTTTGTTAATTTTGTTTTTTCTTTTTTTCTCCCTAGCAAAAAAAGAAATACTTTCTTCCAACACACATCAATATTCTGCAGTCCTACTTTCTAAAGTATCTGGTCAAATTAGTGTTTATTGTAAACAACGAAGTAAAGTAATCATCAAAACCTTCAGTTCATGTCATCAGTACTTGCTTTCACTCCTTGTTAAGAAATGGCATATTTAGTTTGCTTTTCTACTTCTACTATTAAGACTACTGGTATTATTGAACTGCTCATTAAAAAAACCAACACTTAAATAGCATAAAATTCCATATACTCACATCAAAGGAGTTTATCTGGAAATATTTAAATTTATTCCCCAAAATAATACCTTGGATATGGTCAAGAGTTTGCTACTTACCATATTATCTAAAAAGCCAGAAAGTCTGCATTGTATACACTCTTCTACAACTACTCAAATCCTGCAAGGTCTTTTAGAGTGACAGGTGTATATTTAATACCTGGTAAAATGGCATGCAAGACAACAGTACATCTAACATCACCTTTCCAAAATATAATCCAATCAGGTTTAGAAACAGTGGACTTCCAAACTCTTGGAGAGGAGGAGGGCAGGACAGTCAAAATAGTTACTAAGAACATTTCAATAATTCATACTCTCTCATAAATACTGTCAACATAGACGTTCATTTTACCTTGAGAAGGTATGTAGGAATATTGCTGAAATCTACAGGCAACTTTAAGAGGAAGCGAGCTGAGAATTCTCCGGTCTGTGGGAAAAAAAGGTAACACTAATGAGGCCTGGTGTCTAAAACAGAACCACAAATTGAACACTCTGAGGATGAAATATTAACCAGAAAAATGTGTAAGAGCTCATACCAAACAGAAGGGTTGAGATTTAAAACAACATTTCTTAATGGAATTACTGAAGAGGAAAAAAGTTACAGATTTCACAGATATGAGAAAATACTTTAAAACCATAAAACATCATTGCCAGTAAGTCAACAGCAAAAAGTAGTCAGAATACAACAATGTGCATGACAAAAATCAGACCATACTTTGTTAGGCCCTAAATATAGATCTATCTTGGCTGTACTCACTTCCGAACAAAGGTCCGGCAAGACCTGCAAATGGTCTGAAAGCAAAGCTAAAAGCCTGACAACTTTATAAGAGCATATAGATAAAATAGAGGCATCTTCACAAACGTTGCAGGTATACATAAAAGAATTTGTGTTGAGTAAGGTGAGAATGTATCAAGTGTCCTCTGAATAAACAAAGAGGAAAGAACTGAAGTAGAAGGTTTTATATAATTCATTTTCAAAATTATGTGACCCTTAACACCTAGACAACAAATTTGCCAAGTGTTCCCTACACGTTGCTTTTTTTTTAATGCATAAAGTGTATGCAAAGGAAATGGAAAGGATTTCCTTTCTGTTTCATACACTTCCTTAAAACCAGACTTTGTCCACCTGGTTATGAAGCAATGAAGTTGGCTCTTTTTGGAAAACAAATGCCTGCCTGATTTCCTCTATATTCATTTTTTGTCATCTCTATTTTTTAATTCAATAAAACAGCCATACAGCAGCTATATTTGTCATGTTGAATTAGCAGTACAAAAAGTGTTAAACATTAATTTTATGCACTTAAGTACAAAATATTAGGATACCTTGAGACAAGGTAGCAAAACTTTTTTCAGTTTTAACACTGCCCTATTTTTGCATACATATGCTACTTAGTTATGTGATGACATACAATTTTTTTAAAAAAAACCAACAGTACTTCGTTTTAACAGGCAAGGGAACAAAGCAAAGCTGTATGACTATGCAGCATTCGTTCTCCCACTGTAACATGTATGTACCACTTCACTGTTTCCTGAGCATAGTTATCTGTACCTAATGTTCATTTAAGTATTTTAAATGTTGTGCGTAGCCAGACAAAGCGAGACGAAAAATACTTCAAACAAGTGTACAATATACAAATTTTAACAGAGTGCACATGCATCTATGGTGAATGTGCACATTCCAATTTTCATTAAAAGGGTGAATGTAAACACTATACTAGATTTAAACAGGATAATCTTTATTGTGTATACAGCTATACCTTGTGGCAAGCAAAAGTCTGTAATACGTCTGAAACGGAAGCATCCTTTTTACAAAATGCAGCAGTGACCCATGGAAGAGATGTAGAGGATCTTGACAGTGAACAGGTTGCCTAGGACCGTGTCCAGACGGTGTCTGAATATCTCTAAGGATGGAGATCCCACAATCTCTCTGGGCAAGCTGTACCAGTGCTCAGACCTCTCAATAGTCAAGGGCTTGTAACCCACACAGATGTCAGAAGGATACCTTTTGGGCTACTGCTTTACTACATTTAGTAGATGTTATCACAAGAACTCCACACAGCTATGGGGACAGCTTGCCAAAGGCTACAACTCTTCAAGAGGAAAGCACTCGCAGTCACCTACACTGATACTGAAAATTTGCCATATGATTTGCAAAATAGTTAGCACTTTTGCCTCCCCTTTCGATTAGCTGTGCTAATCCATAAATTGCTTTGATCTCAGCATAGGAGAAAACATTAAGGTTGTCACTGACCATATACCATGAGACCACAAGCCTCCGTAATGATGGAACCCACCAACTGCTATGCGTATCAATTGGCTGAATAAAATACTGAAGGAAACCAGCCTGCTGACGCACAAGCCTCTCTGAGAAAATACTGGAGGTCAAAGCCAATGGAAATTGGCTTTCCAAAATGAATGGTAAGCTGCTAAGCAGGGCAGCTGAGGAATATAAGCGATTGTTTGCCAAGTACATTATTTTCTGTGGTACTGACGTGAATTGAAACTGAGAAGGAAGAATTCTACAGAACTGGATTCCTTCAATTATTTTATGCCTAAATTCATCAAACAGTTCACCCCAAGCAACTAAGCATACATAGAAAAAGATGCTGTATTAGGCAGGTGGACAATAATCAATGCTGGTATCAGTGCCAATTTGTTTCTTGGTCTATGTATCAGGCATGAACTACAAATAACCCATTCTACATTCCACTCACTAAACAAGATCTTGAATGCAACCAAAATCTTTCCAACGGTACCTTGCCAGTTATACCATTCACCAAAAGGATTTGTGTGATGTTAGGTTGTAACCCTTCCTACTGCCAGCTAGCTCAGAATTGCCCTTAAAATTTGTCCCTGGTAGTCACACAATAGAGGCAAAGTAATTGCACACAGAAACACTATGCAACAAAAAGTGAACATATCTTAAATTAAATCCAGACTCTGAAACCTTTCCTGATGACCCTACTTGTGAGGACAGATGTCAAGTTTCTGATGCTGTATTACTTATGCATGCAGAAAAATCACAGACTTCTTGTGCATGTATAACACGAAGACTGCTCTGATGACAGTCAGGGCACTCGCTTTTTATTCAGAGTGAAATGGATATTATAGACAGTGCTTCTTTTCTGGACTTAACTTCCAAAAAATGCCATACAACATTTGCCATAAAATCCAGAAAATTATTTCTGGCAAAATACCAAGTCTCATGAACCGGGATGGCCACTGAACAGATGAATGGCCTCTGCTCGAAACATCAGCTGCTCCAAGACACAGACGTAAATACTAACTTGCAGTTTAGATCTGTTATGTCACTCAGTCAAGACTGTTTTGCAACATATTACTTCCCAAAGTGCTCTGGATGGGCAGGGAGCAGCCCCTGTCCATGGTGCTCGCCTGCCCAACCCCAACCAGCCGCTCACAGGCATCAGGTTGAGTCAGATGAATTTCTGGCCACAGCACTGAAAGATTAGATAGTGAATGGGCCTCTGTACCAGCTGGTACTCTGCCAACACGAAGCTACTAAGCTAGATAACAGTTTGTCTATTTGTCATAGGTCTTAGAGATCACTTCAGGCAACTGGAGATACTGGAACAAAGGTATAAAAGCAAATTTCTGTTCCATTTTGGGACACAGCACTGAATTCCGGCCTCCTCTTCAGACTCATGCACTTAAGATGATTGCTTTCATAACGCTGTGCAAGGTCATTCATAGATGATTATTTCAGAAGTCTGCTGAGCTACTATCGACTCCTGAGAGACAGCAACAACACGAATTTCAATGACTTCTAGGCAGAGGAGATAACATGCAGTTTACCTCTTGCTTTTCAGACAAACACTGCTATTGCGCTGATCATCAAGACTAACAAGACAGTTGTAAAGGACAGGCAGGAGAACTACACAAGTTAGTTTCATAGCTTTGAGTTTTAGGACACTCACAAACAAGCCTCTGTCACATACATACCAGGTTCACGGAATCTCCAAACATGACTCTCTGAGTCTTCTTGATAGAAAATGTAAACTTTGAAAACAAAGTACACACACTACAGAAACCTCAAATAGCTCTGCAATGATTAAAAGGATTTGCCTCAAAATGTATTTAAGATTTATTGTATTGGAATATTTTTAACTGAGACAGCATTTCAAATGCAAAAAAAGCTCTTTATTCAATCACCAAAGACTCCAGAAAGATTCAAAAGGCTTTAGTAGATATGGCTTTCCCATAAAAAAAAGGATAAACCCCCTAGTTTTCTAAAAACTTGAGTAGAATTTTGGCACTTGCCAAAAATTATGATAAAATCTCAGTATGGTTCAGAAAGCTTTCTGCATTTCAATAAACCAGTCTGATGATATTTACAGATGTTGCAAGTTGTTTGTGATGAGAGCTATACAGAATAACATTTAAGAACAAATTAATTTCAGTGAAATATTCTGATCTATAAACATAAAAAAGATCTGAAATTCTCTGATAAAGAAAATTTTACTTGGCTTAAAACAAAAAAGCCTAGATGACTTGCCTAAGAAAAGAAAAACAGACGAATATAAGTATCATGAGTTGTAAACAACTTTGTGTCACCTGTAACTTAAGGATGATTAAAGTGACATAAAGGTGAATTCTAGGCTCTGATAACCAGAATGCCGAATTTTCATCAATTTTCAGACTGCATCTATTTCAGAAGATACTGTTTCTGAAGGCCAGTATAATCTTAAGAGTATGCTATTGCTGAAAGCAAGAGGGAGACACATTCAACATAAACACAATTAGATACTTCTTGATATATCTTACTCCAAACTTCCCATGATTAATATATTACCAGCGGAAGAGACTGATTTTTGCAAAGCTTACTCTGTGGCAGAGACCAGTTAAAAAATATTTTTAAAAAAATCAAATCACACAGTAACCAAAATGTCTACATTGCCAATAGCCTCGTTTTAGAAGCCTGAGATGGCATACATGGAGTGTTTCTACACAGCATGGCACATCTCCCAGGCAAAGGATACAACTTCAGGAAACAGATAAGACTGTTTAATGTGACTGTCATATGAAGACACGGCCCTACAAAGTCACTGCTCTAGCCCAGCTCACCTCTTGCTGTCCTTTTGCAGAAAATGAGTTTGATTTTTTTTTTTCCTCTCCAAGTTAGGTTTCTGCAACAACTCATCTCAGCTTAGACAAGTGCCAGAGAGATACAGGCAGCTGCAGCTACCAATGAAATCAACTCAGTTGCAATGTGGAATCACACCCCAATACATCCTACCCCTAAGCAGGCTGATTTGCCTCGGCAAGGTGTCATACCAACACTGTTACTCTGCCCCTCAAATCTTCAGACTTAACCCACGGTTCCACACAACATTGTACTGTGCCCTCTAAATACTGCATAGACTTTTCAACAGTTTTTGAAGTTTTCATCTATAAATCAGATGAACTAACATCAGGTTGAAAAACAGCTACTCACCAGGAAACCTGGTTCAACCAAGGTAGTGGAATGTCAGCAATGTAAAACAGAGAATACAGAAAGTGATCTGGAGTCAAACAAGTTTTCTCCATTAGAAACACAAAGCACGGAGATGCACAGAAACAAATCAAGTTTTCCAAGGCAAGAGCTGTATTTATTAAAATGAAAGGATCACTAAAAGCATTTTAGCAGAAACATTCTTAATAGCTTACCCAGTTGTTTTTTTTGCCAGCATAGATTTCCATGTTTTCTCCATACTGAGGTTCTTCAAGTAAAGTCTGATACTCAAACATGAGACGAGAGCTCTCACGTAATCGGCTGCACTGAAATTGGTGATACTGCTGCACAAGCTCCTTCACAACAAGCAGGAGGCATTCCGGGTTTGAAGGATTCCAAGAAGCTAAATTCTGTTGAATTAGAAAAGAACAGAGACCAAAACTGTTTACAGCAATAAAAAGACAAGCACTCCCCCTTCCATACTGATACCAGAGGCATATATGCATGGGGAAGCTTTGTGACAAAGCTAAACCATAATATTAAACGCAAAGGTTGTACCATGCTTTGGAAGAAAACCAGGTCAAACAGCAAAAGCAAGCCTTAATGTAAAATAAGAGTCCATATAGGGACCTTCCAGAAAACTGATAACAGGGCTACTACCAGGCATAGATAGGCCCAAATTACCATTCAGTTCTGTCCTAAAATAATACTATTGCATCAGAGAACTTGAAAAGTTTGAATTAAAAAAATTAAAACTGATATGAAACACACAGGGATTGGATAAGTACAACCCTGCACAGCATCTGACTCAAAAAGCAGTCAGCCAAATGAATACAACAAATGAACACCAACTACGGAAACTACTCTGCTCCATTATTCAAATAGTGGATATAGTATTGACAATGACGGAGCAAATGGGTTCTCTTCTGTTGCCTCAACCTTGTGCTTTACTTCACCTTGACTGTCTCTTCACTAGAGTTACCTTGATTCATCCCCTGAACACAAATGCCATCCATAAACAAGTCTCTTCAATGTGCCTGGCAGAAGTTTTTATTTTAAGTCGATTGTATATGAAGAAACATAGGTAACAGAAATAAAAATGTTAATACAATGAAGATAACTGTGTCAGTAGCAATGTTATCTCTCAGTTTAACTACTCTAACATTGGCTTAGACCAGTCTTCCACAGACAGTAAGTTCTACTCAGGTTACAAACCATAACTAACACGATCAGTGTTGCATGTCTGCATCTGGTTGACCTACAATGGATCTATGTTATGGGCAGATGAGCACTCACCCTGTACTCCATACTGACAGGACATCAGACAGTTCCGATGCAAAAGCCCATATGCTTTGTACTTAGGTCCTCAACAGGTCTCGATACAAGCTCAGGGCATGTTAACATAGACATGCGGCTTTTGGTCCACTTTGAGTACAAGCAAAATTATTCTCTATTTCTGTATATTACATAGACATACAACAACAAACTAGCTGCAACTGAATTTTAAATTGCAAGGATTATACAGTTAACATTAAGATTCTTAGAACTGGCAAAGATGTCTGTATTTTACAACTAAATGGAGATACAATCTAGTAGCTTCAAATAAAATTACTTATCAGTATCTGAACTCAAAAGTGGTTACTTTTGTCCTGGAAGTTGCAGAAATTTCATTAACAAATTATATGCATAATTTGCATTCTTCGGCAAGGACAAAAAAAAAGCATTAGCCCTTTTTCACCTCTGCAGTGGAAGAACTGTTTTGGTATGCATTATTTTCTACAATGAAAGGACAGAAAACATTTCTGTGCTTTGAAGTAGCTATCTTAAGACTGCCTTGTATTCAAACACATAAAAAGTTACATTTCTTAATCTAGGTTAAGTAAATGAATGAAGCTGGATAAAAAACATGTCCCCTAAAATATACAAGCTATTCATATTTTGTGTAACACCAAAACTAATAAATACAAGTGAACAGGTTGCACAGAGAGGTTGTCAAGTCTCCGTCCTTGGAGATACTCAAAACCCAACTGGACAAGGTCCTGGACAGCCTGCTCTATCTGACCTTGCCCGGGCAGGGGGGCTGGACTAGACAGATGATCTCTGAAGGCTCTCTCCAACCTCAGCTATTTTTTAATTCTATGAAGGAGTCTACAAAAAGCTTAAACTGAAACAGAAGATCTTATCAAGGTAAGACTCCATAGTTCTAACCTGAAAAGAAATTAAAGAGTTGTGTACAAATTTTATCTTCTGATACTCTGGAAAGGCAAGAGAAAGCTTAATCAATTATTCATCAAGAACCATACCTCCAGCTCTACAATGAAACCTCCTTGTAGCCTAATCTCTAACTATGTGGCTATTTCTGTTAAAAAGGCTTATAATTTTTATTACTCTGGTGACTGTAGTTCATGATATATCCCCTTGGAACGGTTTTATACAGGCTTCAGTATACGTGTGTGATGGCTTAATACCTCAAGAATTTATCTTTCCACGACTTTATATTTGTTTCCTTCTATATTAAGAGGTTATCAAAATTAATTTATCATTTTCAGTGTCATCACTTAAAATATACAAGCCTAATTTGTCAGTGAAAGTGACAGGAAATATGTATTCCTTCCTTGAAAATCTTGCTTCTTTTGAAGAAAAAAAAAAACCCTATAATATTTACTAAAGCAATTTTATCTCAAATCTGACCACATGTTGTTTTTCCTTGAAGTCCCCAGTCCTGGAGGGGATCAATTTTAAGAGAACCTCAGCTACATTCTACCCATCCCCTCCACCCCTTCTCATTTAAGTTAATAGCTACCAGAGAGGCAAAGAATCTGTATATGCACTATGTACACATAGAAAAAGAGACAAAAATAAAAACCCCACAATTTAGAAATACAATCCTTTCCCTATCTCATAAACGTCGCTTTTAGACCACTGTCAGGACTTTCAGCAACATGATTGATGATTTTTGAATTGCTATGGCTGGCAGTGCTGCATTAACTGTCTATGTATCACTCATTCCTGGGATTAGGATGAAAAACATACATTTCTGTCACACATGAAAAAGAAAATGGTCGGGGGAAATAAGAGTTTTGGAAGGTGGTGCTCTCATTCTTCAGAAACACAGATGTTGTTCTTGCTTTGACAAAAAAAGAAAAACTTGGAATCTTAAGAGTGTGGATGGAGCACTTAAGGGAACACTTACCTCTAGAGTACAGATTTGAAAAAGACCCGATGCTTACATAATTTATAGATTCACCCAAGACTGACAGGCTCAGCTGAAGAAACACAACAGGACATAACTGCTGATCATGATTCGCTTTGTTTTACATGGATGAATGAACAGTTCAACGAACAGTTACAGGATTAAACTGTCCTCCTATTCTCCTGCTCACTATGATTCTGGTAGAAAGTGCTACCCAGTATGGCTGAGGTACTATCCTTGAACCTCTGCCATTAGAAGCTACTGCAGTGCCACAGACTCCACATTTGACCATGGCTTGAAGTAAAAGTACTCTGTTTTTTTTTTCCTCCTAGACAGTAAGAACACCCATTAAATGGGAATATTATCATTGACATATCTTAAAAGGTAAAATATATTCCAGAGTAATTGGTGAATGGGTGAGATACTAACATGGTTCATGTAAGTTCCTCAAATACATACTACAGAGTGACTGCAAGCCTTGTTCTACCTTGTCTACCATCTAGAGCTGGTAAAAATTTATTCCCAACTTGAACCCATTTAAGCTTATCCAAGTCTACAAAATACTAGAGAATGTTTGTCAGGTAGACAGCGTCTTCTAGGAAACACATTTTGTATCATGCAGTCTGAAACCAGACTGTGTATAACCTTAAATTTCCTGTTCCCAAGCTACTGCTCAAATAAAGCATTTCCAGAAAGCCAGAGGATGTAATATGCCAGTATGTATTGGTATCAGCCAGACAAGTGGGAATAACCTTTCCTCCTAATGACACTGGTATAACACAATAGAAATGTTCTGTCAAAGGAAATGACCAACAATATTTTAATAACTGACCTAAATGCAACCGAACCTTTTGTTTTTTAAATAACATTACACTACAGAACAAAAAAAGAGCAAGAGGAAATCCATTGTCATTTGTCCAGCATGGAGCTAGAGTATTGCTCTTTTAAAAGACTTCAAGAACACTGCAGCAAACCAGTGTGTATGCTGTATTGCCTTAAAGCTACAGAAATTAAAATGAATGATTTGACTTTAGGATCCTTATTAAATACCTTTCATTCAATAACTAAAGATTCAAACAAAGTATGAACTAGTTATAAAAACAAATCACCTGAAGAAAAATTCAACTGCCCACCCAGTACATACATCTATTACAAAGGATTCTCACTGATTAAAGAGTAAATATACAATGGTTACACAAAATTTCTGAAACACAAGTTCTGATTCAAATAAACACTAATTTTTTACTTCAGAATTATATTATTGTACTGCTTGTTATTTGGCAATTGGCCACTACATTTCTAGCCATTTTGTTAACTTTGCAGAAGTGCTGTTCTTTTCAGAAGATCTAAATTTATAAATTTTAACACAAACATTTCTGAATACAATGACATACTAATGTACAAAATTTCTTTTTACATACCTGTAAGTGTTGCTTATTTGCCCTCAGCACTAGGTTCACTCATATGAAAATACTCTAAAACCATCTTATTGTGATCCAATTTCAAACGTATACCAAAATACATGCTACATTGTTCTCTCGGTTTCAAACGGTACCTTCTTTAATTTTCCTTCTATTTTTTAAATCAAAGACAAAGTAAGCAACTACCTGTAACATACATTGTTGAAACCTAACTAAAGCAGAATTTGATGTTTATCAACTTGATCCCTTGTAGAATGTCTTAATCACTCCAATTTCTGCATTACAATGATTCCTCTGAGAACATGCAAGGATTCGTCACTTCAGTCAACGAGAGCGGTGTCCCTGCAATGGTAAATCGACCTCCTTCTTTAGAGATAAAGGACCTTCTAAATAAAATTTTATTTAGCAATACAGTATTGTATACAGTATTAGAATTTGGAAGTTGTTTTAATAAGCAAAATCTTAAACTAAAGACTTTGATGCAGAAAGGAGTAGCAGCCTGTGAGCTTCATTTACCGACTGTTTGCCTAAAGGCTGTATTCCAACCCTAGACAACACAGCCTTTTAAGAAATAGTATTTTAAAATATTTAAAACATTAGAAGAATGGAGCAAGCTTCCAGTGTTTCTATGTTCCATGGCTCCAAGTTTTGCTAAAAAATTCAGATCTCGCATAAGAATTATGCTCTGAATGCAACTTCAAAATTATGAGTTTTAGTTGTCACGGCTTCGGAAAAATCCTGGAAATATGAAAACACACATAACCTCATTTTCTACACCCAGACTGTTGAAGCCTGGCAGGTATGAAAAACTCAGTTAAAGAAATAACCAGGAAATATGTATACAGCAAAGACTTGTTGCTTTCTGTAACTTCTACCAAAATTTTCTTCTGCTCTGCTCACTAGGACCTTCAATTTTGTCCCTGACAAAATTTATACATTCACACCATTTTACCAAAATCACATGCGTGCTGAAAAGAGAGGGGGTTTTATCTGAAATTGCTATAAAATTGCAATTAAAGTGAATTTTATATAAAAAAATAAGCCCACTGATTGGGGTATTGACAAACTAGCTTACATATTTCACTCAATAAATCTTTTCTAATTTCAAATGAGATTTCTGCACTTTCCAGAGTTAATCAAATTTTACAGAACAATCACTAATGCATTTAAAATAAAGAAATCCAGACTTGGATGCAATTCCTTGTCTTGTTTGCCAGCAGATATCTTTCAGTGAACTCTGTTGTGCAAATTAAGTTACTCCAAAGTTAGCCAGCTAGACTGAAAGTAGCCCACTGTACAACACCACAGAAGTATGAATCAACTCAAAGTGTGCATCTGCAACTAGTTCTGCATTCATGCTCATCTCATATGAAGGCTTATGGGCCCATCTCAGATTGGTTACGATCATTTTTAATGTTATCATTTTTTCAGCATATCATGGAAGAACTTACCTGTCATTTCTGAGCACACAGATAGAGGCTCAATTAAACATTTCTCTTCTGTCTAGACACTGCTCGTATGTCTCTCCATAATCTCCACTAAAACTAAGAGCAACTCCACACTTCAGATCTTAATTTCAACCTTTTAGTTGGCTTTTGGCTTGGCCATACAGCAACTTCTGTAATTTTCATTTTCTAAAAAGGTAAATTGTTACCTCATCTTGAGCTGTTTATTTTAGTAGCAGATTTAGTAGCATCAGAAGACAACTACATACTTTCTTGTGGACACAAAAGCCTGGCAATGTCATCTGTGACAACTGGCTAATCCCCATTTTTCCAATTAGGGAATGAATTCCAAATGGTCTACAGGAATTAATTCAAAATGGTCTACAGGAAAAGTAATGGAACGAGAACTTCCATATGATAAAGACGCGAGTCCAGAAGCATCGCTGCCCACAGTTGTAGCTACTATCATATAGAAGATGGCCAATAACTATCTACCTATCTGTGAGTAAGTAATTCAACATAAGGAAGTTGAATATTCTCTTGTGGCAGAAGCTTCCCTGGCAATTGCTAACTTTTCCTCATTATTGGACTAAGTTTCAGGAAAAGGCCTTTGAGAAAATAGCTATCTATACCTTAGAGTAATTAAGCAATACACAATTTTGCCCTCCACCTCATGCTGTGTGGCAATATAAATAGAAAATAATATTCAGTTATTATACAGAGACTAGTAGACCATAGGCATCCATTAAACTGTGTATACACTGGAGAAATCCAAACTGATTCAGATCTGTTCCAAAGATTTGCCAGACATTAATTTAAACAAGCTCACCGAAGAGCATAATTTTCGCTAAGAAATATAACCCCACAGATTTTGTTGGGATGCAAAGACAATCTCTGAATTCCCTGGCTCTTGGTCCTGTCTCATGACAGGAGCTGGCTGCATACTAAGTGAGCAGTTTGATAGGGAAAGTTTTTTGGACCATCAGACATGACCAAAATGTTGAGAAAATGAATTCACTTGAAGTGTGTATAAAGAGGCAGAGTAAAGATATTATAAGGCCACCCACAGAGTGAAATTTAAGCCATTTCAACAGTAACTCATTTAAATGAATAGCAATGACACCAAGTGGGTTTCAAAAAGAAACAAAGAAAATTTGCAGCCAGACGGTATCGGTTTTAATGAGATCTTCTCAGAGGTGAGGCAAGTGAAAAACACCACAACGTAGCTTCTCAGCCCTACTAGCAAACACATGCAGAATTTAGCATTCCAAAGTAGCCATACTATTCAACTTTTGGCAAAGAAACCACATTTAAGTTTTGTTCTGGAACATTTTGTGCTTTGCAGTCTTTCCTTTATCCTTCCAAAAAGCTAATCAAGAACCTATGCAAATTACTTGGTGTCCGTGATCACCTATTCCCCCTTTTTTCAGAACATAATGCACCTCCTGTTCCATAAGCAGCTAATTCATAGCCTCCTTCACAGGTTATTGCTTATTTCACAACTCCAGGCAATGTCTGCAGCAAACTGTAATTCTATGCTATCAGAAAGAAAATATAACAATTTCTAATTGATCTGAAGTTGTTTTTCTTTGAAATGTGTTTAAATATCCAGGTTGCCAGAATATCTTCCAGGAATGTGATTTTAAAGAAGACAGATTGTAACTGTTTTTCCTGGCTATACTACAGGAAACAACAGCAATATCTTATTTTAAGTTAGTGTACTTTTATATTTCTAAGCAAGAAATTAACTTTCACGAGAAAATGTCAGTAAACAAAACCGCCCAAGCTCGTAACAGTGGTAATGCATTTCTATAGCATCTTTCATCCAGAATTATCATAAAGAATAATGTAAGTACAGATTTGCATTTTGTTTATATCTGTGCACACCACACACACAAAACTTGCATCCTACAGTGGCTTAAAATCAGTACCAAACTAATTTTTTACCTGAAATGAAAAAGATCACACTGTGATATCAGCACTTATGCTCCATATAAATACAGAGGAGATACGGGTCCAGTGGTTACAGCACTAGTCGGGAAACTGGGATATCTGGTTTCAGTCCCTGCTTCGCTATAGTTTTCGTGGGCCACCACAGGGAAATTGCTCACAGAAAAAGGCACAGGATAATTATCTGCCATATGCTCACATCTTTCTATCAACAGATATTTTTCACAGTATTTGCAGGCCTGGAGTGTTATAACAACTTCAAAGGCTTCAGTTTCTTAGCAGCCAGCACTTAAACATCCCACAGGCTGCAGTTTCAAATCAATCACTGTAAACCTACATGCCATCTACTTGTCATCTTATTTTCACAGGTTCTTCATATCCCCCTTCCCCAAAGCACCACTGGAACAACTTTCTGGAGTGATCTGCCTAAAATGATCATTTTTGGGCAAAAGCAAACATCAAAACTTAACATTTCATAAAAACAGTTCAACTCAGGAGCACTTTCGTCATGGCAAATATAACCAAAGAACTTACAGACCTTGTGTACTCTACTAGTTATTGTGTGTAACAGATAAAAAGCTTGCATAAAGCAAAGCTTGGGATAGTCGGTATTTATTTATGTTTTATTTTTAGTGACAGTCTGTGAAAACTAGATGCAGATATTCAATAGCTTATAAATGCTTAGCTGAAATCTCATACACCTGAAGGCCTTGAATTAGCATGAAAATACAGAGCAGGAAAAAAACATACTAAGAAATGAATTCTGCTTTCAGAAAAGCACCTTACATTTTGTATAAAATTAATTTTCCCTCTTTTCTTCCGCTGGCCACACAGTGTGATTCTTGATTAACGATCTGATCATACTCAAGGCGACTCATAACCCCAGCAAATGACACACAGAGAACACTCTTCTGTGTTCACCTAGAATAAATGCACCACTGCCTCTCAAGTACTATTCACCTGAAAAAGGAGCAAACTCAACTTTCCAAAGGTTACTACAAATTACTCCTATGCCCTGCTGTAGGAGCATTTAAGAGACAGCTCATCTTTGTACATTAAGGGCGCTCCGGAGGTGCAGAAACTGTGAAGCTGAGCCCAGAAGAGCATTTTTAAGTTCTGTACTCTTCCTGAAAAAGTCTGCCTGTTTCTCCCACAGAGCTCTCTTACAAGATAGTCAGACCCTTACAAGCTACAACTGTCTACTGTCAAAAGAGAGAGAGTACAATACTGTCTAATTAATCTCCTGAAGACTTGGCATGCATAAGTATTTCTTGTCCTACTTTGCAAAGAGATTAGAGCAAGTTTTGTTCCTTTCCAGACCTCCCAGCACACCTTTCTCAGAAAGCAGATGGTACCTTTACCTGTTCTGAGAAGGAATTTCTTAATTCCCTCAGCACATATAAATCCTGGGATAGGGAATCCAATGCACTATTCATTAGTTAATCCACATGAGTACACAGCATGTTTTCCCCTTGGGAGTCTGTTACCAGAGGCGTACATACTTAACTAGACACGGCAAGTAAAAGGGGAAAAAAAAAAAGCATGAAGACAAGATTAATTTCAACACAAGACATACATACGTGCATCTTTTACCTAGAGACTTACTCATCATGTACTGATGGTAGCGTGAACAGGTCCCAACTCCTCAGACCCTCAGCGGACCAGAGAACAGACCACTGTCTCAATGTTAATGTTTTACCTCAAGAGTTCCTTTTTAAATAGCAAGTCTTTCACTCTTATCAGTTCTTGGGGTTTTTCCTTTCCTGTCAAAACAAGTAATTTTAGCTACAGCAAAGAGTCAGAACCTTCACAGCTAATGTTTTGGACAGCGTCCACTAACATCCCTTGAGCATTTATTGTTGGGTGGCACATGCAGAATGGCTTTCTTCTAACCATTTTTTCCCCTGCCAAAATCTCATAAATTAAAATCAATGCATCACATGCTGGATTTCACTGGCCAAGCAGTATTTACATCTTTATTTTCACATTTGTACTACAAGAGAGTTTAAAGGGCCTTGAAAATACAGTCCGTAACGAAAACATTTACAAAATACCCTTGTGTAAATCATAAGACATTGGAAATCAAAAGTACTTCTCTACTATACCCCACAAATTAACGCAAATTAGTTATATCTTCTCAAAAAAGCAGTATAAGAAAAGAACACTCATTTGGCTCCTTTATGCAAGTAAATCTGCATCTCTGGGACGACAGGTATACGGCAAAATTCATGTAAAACTGTATGAACACTAATACTGCAAACAAAAGACAGAAGATGTTGACTAAATTTGAACTATATTTCTATAATTACCTTTAAAAAGGAGCAGATACGCCTGAGGATCTGAGATGGAAGATAGCAAGGAAACACAGACATAAAAGCACATGAAGAATGAATAAAACAAAGAGAGGTTTTGAAACAAACACAGGCTGAAACTTAGACCAGTAAAAAGAAAAGAAAATATAGCTTGAGCCCTCCTCCGTTTCGGGAGGACGTTTCTTTGCCCCAAGAGTATCTTCTGAAGGAAAGAACCTGCAGGGTCTCAAACTTAAACTAATCCCATTGGAGAAAAGTACAATTATAAATTATAACGGAATTCACAGTCTAGAATTTAATCAAATATGAAACTGCATTATCAGACAGAACGATTATTTCTAACTGACCTTCTGTAATCAGTTAATTTAAAAGTCTGTTCTGCTTGAATATTCATAAGCAATGACCAACTTTCTCTACGGAAAAATGAATTATCATGGCTCAACAACTTCAATTCAATGGGCATACCACATTGAATTGAAATGTATTCTCTATCCAGGAAGACCGTGCTAGATTTGATTTTTTTTTCTCTTTTTCTTAAAGAAAAAGAAAAAAAGAAAACCTTGTAAATGTGTTTCTAGAAAGCTAACAAGCTGTTGCCCTCACGCCAAACCATTTCTTACTGTTCTAGAGTTCTTGTGAGGGAGTATATCGTGCCAGTACCATTACACACCAGGGCCTGAATCCTTTAATTTTATGCCAGTTTCTCTAATAATAATTTTTTTCCAAATTTTAATAAAACATTGCTCAAGTAAAGTATGATTAGATTTTAATTAACTGAAGTAAAAAATAGTCATAACTACATTATCAGTTTGCTGGTTCATATTAAAGAATTATCAATACCAACATTATTATTGCACTCCCAGACTTCCAAATAAAAGACATTCTGCTTTCATATGTGCAGTTTGGGATATCCAACTTTATATTTTTGGTTTAAACTAATGATGACTTTAAAGTCAGTAAGATGCTGGAATTCATTATACCACCCTTACCACTAGCAAGGTATTTATTTTCGGCAAAGCAAGTATATTACATATAAACTATATGAATACATTTAGCCGTCAGTGTCTGGTAACTGGCAATCTAGTGTTATGCCACAGCATGTCTTCTCCCTCCAATACAACACCATCCACCTGAAGAGTCTTTTGTTTGCTCAGTCCTCTTGCTTCCTCACGCAACCATTAGTGATAACAGAGAAAGTTGTGCTTCTTGGAGAAAAAACTGATGCCTATCAAATATACTGAGAAGAGACAGTGAAGGAGACAAGGGCATTACTAGATCAACCTGACTGGCCACAAAAACGCACTGCTGACAGAGGGGCAGTCACAGCGTTAAGAGCAGTGTAATATACGGAGAAAATGTGAGCAAGTTCCACTGTTTCCTCCAAGCACTTTCTAAAACTATGCTCACAAAGTCTAGAAATCCCGTTAAGAGTTCCTACAGAAAAGGAGTAACAGTAATACACCCTGATCATAGAGGGGATAGCACTAGATGAAGATGGCTTCGAAACAGGTGGTGGAAGAGTTGCCAAGCGTGGCTCCTTAAATGAGAACTGGTGAAACGTCTCTGAAAGTGGTGAAAGTCTCTGAAAACTGACAAAAGACGAGGCAAAGGAGCAGCTTTTGTTTTGCCTTCATGGACTGTGAGTCGCCCTTGTGAAAATATCCAGCAACACGAACAACTGATGTTGGGAGGGAGCATGTCACAGACCCAGCAGAGTCATTGCCTACAAGAATAGTCGCAGATTCAGTGACTCCAACTAGCCCTTAAAGAATCTACAAAGGCCTTCCCTCCCCCCCCCCCCCCAGTTTGTTATCTAACATAAACACACAGTTCACAACTTAGATTTTTCTCTTGTTCATGGTGGTAGACTTCACTTATCCTTAAGGCAAGATATATTAGTACAGGGTACTAATATAGACTGACTGTATCTCTGATGGGATATTCTCACAGCCTACAGAATAAGTGGACTGGAGGACCACGAGGTGTTGAAATGGGCTTCCAGAGGAAATCTTGAAACATTTGGGGAAGTGTCATAGTACGATCAATTGCCTGGCACTATTAAAGTTAAGGAGTTTACACACAAACTCAGGCAAACATCCT
Organism: Burhinus oedicnemus; assembly: GCA_008921705.1. Taxonomy (NCBI): domain Eukaryota; kingdom Metazoa; phylum Chordata; class Aves; order Charadriiformes; family Burhinidae; genus Burhinus; species Burhinus oedicnemus. Next base: position 204,313 of record VFFE01007199.1, on the reverse strand, counting down.
GGAGAACTGGAAGGAACACCAGGAAGATGGAAACAGAGACTATCTAGCTGGACCAGTAGTTTAAATAAAGCATAAAATTAAAGGAAGGGGGTTAAGAAACAAAACAACTAAGTTTGAAATGCATTCAGATTTAAGTCATGCAAGGGTCCCTTGCTGAACAGCATAAAAAGAAAGTATATTGGCAAAGCTACCTAACAGAGCATTGACTATACATAGAGTATAGGTTTAGGCACAGCCTAAGCTTTAGTTTGTGTACCAGCTCACTGACAGCTTGCTCAGCTGTTTCTCACACCCAGGACTGGATGCCAGCTTGTGCCACCTCTAGCCTTTCCAGTCTCCAGGGAACACAGGATCAGAGGAGAGTGAGGATGCAAAGGTGAGCCCGCAATCCCTCCTGCCATGCAAGGACTCTGGTAATTAAGAGATGAGGGATGATTTTGCTAGTGTTCATACTGCAGCTCTCAGCTAAGACTAATACTTATGCTCCTTCTCCACTCATCAGAACTTCAGGATATGCTACTCGATTTCACAGTAGAGAAGCTAAAGAAAGAATACTCATTCAGACACGCCATTTGGTTTTAGTAGAGAGACAGCAGTCTTAAGCCTGGTAGCAACTGTTGCCCACCTAAGAAATGAGTGAATTCATTGAGAAATCAAGATTAATTCAACATCAATTCAAGAAAAGATCCAGAAACTCAGGAGGCTAGTGCTCTGGGCTCATGTATAAGCTAAAGAGAGATAGCTTGAAAGAAACATAAGCCTAAACAGCCTTTACATACTCTGGTCCAACCTTCTGCCCCATCTAACTGTATGACCATGAAAAAGATGGTCAAACTCATGTGACAATTGAAAATTATTATTGTATTTTTTAATACAACAATATGAATGGAAAGCCATGAAATGTCTTTTCCCCTGTTTTGCTAAGTGCACAATGATTAAGTCCCTCATCACGTGCACATTAGTTAGTGTGGCAGAAAAATATTTTCTCCCACTTTGCCATCCTTCAGTCAAATGATCCACGCATGTTCCTCATGTTCTCCTAAAACTAGTATTTCCTGAACTGAAATACTATATTTTAAGCACTAATATTCTAGATTTTCCATATTCTAGGGAGAAATTGCATTATCAGAGAAGCTTGTGCCAAAAAATGAAAGGAAGTATTTCCCTACCGAGCCCTTCAGAGAACTAATGGAATTAATTTTGCATTCTACACTAGCAAGATTTAAGCAAGAAAGGCAAAACTACCTGGCTTATCAGTTATTTTCTTCTCTCAAATAAATAGTATCAAACCGTAGAAATTTTTTCAATTTCTGGATTTGCTAGGAAAAAGTCCAACCAAAACATTGTGATCAACTAAAGTAGAACTTCTGACCTCAGCATATTCTCTTCTGCTTACACTCTGAGATAGAAAGCCAAGTTTTGTAAACTGTGCTGGGAAATGCTGAGATTTTGGAAAGAGAGGTAACTATATACAATGATTTTACATGAAGAGAAAATGACAAAGTAATATAAGGTAGCTAACTCCCTCTCAGCCCTATAAATATTAACAATTCTGGACAAAGAGGACAAATAAAAGGGAAAGGCTAGAAGAGACATTCAGAAGACTAAAACAAGGAGAAAAAGGAGTAATTTCCCAACATAGAAAGGCCCTGAAGGAAGAGGAGATGGAAAGATGATAGGAAAAACTTGTTTTCTGTCATCTCTCTTGAATTCTTTCTGCTGAACTATTTGTAAAGCAACAATCTTTACCACCTGGCTATACAATCCTAACACTCGCTCTTGGCACCACATGACTTCTCAGAAGGACCTTCTGAACGTTGGCCTCACACGGACTGCAGTCAAGCTGGACAGGCTACCCCAGGAGAGGATTCCCAGCCAGAATCCTCTTTTGGGGCTTTCTCATTTTAAACCAAGTGCAAGCACAGCAAAAATAAAAGGCAGGAAACGTATGCCCAGTTTCTGATACCCCTTGCTACCTGGGTCAAGGAAACAAACGAGGATTCACTGGGGAAACTGAGTGGAGCTCAGACACTAAAATCAGAGCAAAATACATTCAAAATTAGATACTTTCAGGTCTGGCCTAAAGAGGAACATTGTACTGGCATAGCTCTATTGTTTGAAAACATGGACAAAAATGTATACCATAAAAGCCAACAATACCAGCCAAAAGGTCTTTCTCCTGGGAAAGTTCCTGAATGCAACTAACTCTTCTGATAGTATAGAACGTGACTTTGTCACCACTGCCTATCCATACCAGACAAAACTCAGCAAGGCCTCATATAAAGAACCTAAACTTATATATAGGCTACCATATATATGTATATATGTGCAAACATACATACATCCCCCATATATACAAATGGGTAGGATCAATATAGGAGGACAGGAATAATTTTCAGAATTGACGTTTGTTTTAGAAAATTAAACACTAAATAGCACTGAATTATTTATAATCAAAACACTTCTTGACATATAAAGTCAAGACATGGCTGAAAAGTGAACACAAAAAATGTGAATATAAAGAAGTTCAAAATAAGAAAATAAAAAAAAAATCTAATAAAACGGAGGATCCAATCCTGCATTCCGTTTCACCTAAATTCCCCAAGTTCAACTGAAACCAAAGAAATTTAAGGCTTTCAGTGCAAGAGTGGTAGGTTACGGGTTCAAGAATGAAATCTTCTGCTGCCATCCCAAATAGAGCAAGCATAAGAGATAGTAATGCTAAAATAGTTCAAACTTACCCACACATTTCCCAGACAAAGAGAACCCACTGCTGTGACTTTAAAGTTTAAAGTCATACTCTGAAAACCATCGTGTTCATTGCCCTTAGGGCTTTCATACTAGAACACATACCACCTGCATCTTTGCCAACAATACAACAGCCAGACTTTTTAGAACAAAATAGTTCAAATGGCATTAGCTAATATAAGGGGTGTTTGGGCTTTTTTGTAGCTACTGTGAGCATAGGAACAGTTGATGCTGTTAAACATGTCTCATTCACCTGATAGTAAATGAAGAACAATTAAGGAAGAGGGAGGTATTTAAAGGATCTTTTCACTACCCATTAAAAGCTAACTTAACAAGTCAATGATAATGATGATTAAGATTTTGAACACAGCCACAGAAAACAATACAGCCTTCCTGACAGTCATCATATAGCCAAATGATAAATACGGAGTCTAGTAACTATAAATACAAGCACTTAAAAAAAACATTGCTGTACACAAGAGATAGAGCGTGACAGCCAATACACCTGAGTAGCACAATTAGCTGAATCAGCTCCACAATGACTGAAATCTGTACTCAGTATTAACAATTAGACAAGGGGAAAGAATCTTCCCAACGCTACATACTGGCATGAAAACCACAGTGGCCCATTCTCTGAAGTTCTGTGATGGCAATGTCCTCCTCCTACGCAAATGCAGCACTAAGGATTCCCATATATATTAGCCCACAAAGACACACTCAACACTCACTGGGTTTCAGGCAATGCTAACGTCCCCTTGCCTCCATCCCCACTAAGGCTAATGGTGCCTTTTCGATAGCAATGGGTAGGCAGAACAATTCTGGGGAGACCAGCTGGAGACCTGAAGTAGGATGCTAAAAAACCCAAATCCTTAAACTGACAGTTACCTTGCATATACTGCTATTGTCTGCTCTTTGCCAAACAGAATATACTTCAAAATCATTGGAAAAATGGGGTTAACATTTTGCATAAGCACTTCAGTTATTAACTGGCTCACATTAACAATCAACTAGGCTAACATAACAAACAATTCTTGTTACTCAAACTGGCGTCATTGTAATGAGCTCCAAATTAATCTCATCCGTACACAATCACTAATCTTGTTTTGTGCCAACTGAATTTTTAATCAGAACGGAGTGAATCATAGGTTGTTTTTAAAATACATTTCTAATACTTGTCATCCAAAATGAATAAACACTAGAGCAGGGAAGAACTTTTCTATTTACATTCTGAGAAGCTGATTTTATTTATGCATACTATACACACAAGTATCAAATGCATATGATAGGTGAGAACACTTTTAATGGAAATAAAAAATAAAAAGGTTTATGTCTAATAATGCTTTGAGCATGAATAGCATCACCAACCTAAAGAATTTAGCCCTCTGACTGCAATTAAAGCCGTATGACAAACCAAAATAAAAGGAACAGTTGCCCCTCTGTTGTGCTGCTCCTCAATCTGTACATCATTCTAGAAGATCACAATACACACAACCAGACCCCGCAACCAGTACAGTAACTACTTCTGGTGAGGCATGTAATGAAGCATGTATTTTGCAGTGCTGAACTGGAGATTCAACCTGCGTTTCAAACCAAAGTGACTTTCATATTTGTGCAAGACACAGAAGCAAAGCTGAGTTTCAACGAGCATTTTTGACTTGTTTCTGCAATTGCAATACCAGTTTAACAGAACAGTTGATTAGCTCTGCTTGTACCAGCAAGAATGCTCAACATATCACCCACTGCTGAAACACAGGCCCAACCATTTAGGAATTCTTTGGAAAAAAAGAGAGTATGAAGTCTTCACCTACAGCATCTACTTTTTAAAATGCAGTATTTCTGGAATCTTGTTTTAGCTGTCTGGCTAACAGCTGCTTAACTGAACACCTGTTACTGTGCTTAGATGAAAACCTAACTCGAAGGTCTGCCCACGGCCATGGAAACCGAAGGAGTGACTGAAGCGATCTGCAGCACAGCCATTCAGATGTCTTCAGGGAGGTCTACTGACAGCCTCTATTAGAGCCACACGAGCTTGAGGAATCTGGAGTACCTGGTTCTCATTTCAAGCTAAGCGTAATGCCTGACTCAAGCCACGTAACAGCATGTGATGACTTCTGCTTGGAAAACAAGACACTCAGACAGACGAGAGCAGCGCAGGGAGGCTCAATGTCAGAATTCCCACAGATCTGGAGGCACATATTACTTAAGAGACTGTGCTCCTCATTTAAAACCATCTACATGCTTTTGTGCATGGTAGATTCTGTTTTGATTGCCAGGAACTGTTGCATCAAAACTATCTGAAGATTGCTCAAGATTAAGAGCATTAAATTATGCTCAACGTGCTAATCTATTTTTACTTACAGTCAGTAGAAAGATAGGTTAACACATTGAAAAATTCTGCTAGTATCTTAGAATTCAATTAAAATTATCTTCATTAAATGGCTCTGAGATCTACGGAAAAAAGGGAGTTATTCAAATACTTAGCATAATAAGCAAGTTATTGTTAATGTAACATTCTGATGAAAAACTCTGCAAACCATGTTGAGCATTAAAAGGCAAATGCAAAAGCAAAAATGCACTATGTAGACCATAGCTGCAAGGTGGAGATAACACAGTCTGATACCATCAGGATGCACTGCAGAAGAATGACCAAGGACCTTATCAAAAAAGGTTACATTTACATAGTGAATACTATAACAAGGCATAATGACCAAAGTAAAGCTGTTGGCTTGCAAAATTTCTTTTTTGGTTTGTTTTTAATTAATTTTAAAATAGGCTGGTTAGTATCCCATTATGTATCATGGAGCAAACGGCTCTTCAAGCTGCTTTCCAACAGAGGACAGTAAGTTTGTTCTGCACTTACGCGGAAGAAAAGCAACGGTCCCAAAAGTAGTATCATTAACGAAGAATGTAAGAAAGAAAGAAAGAAAGAAAGAAAACTAAGAATTTTTATCCTTGCAAGTTCCCCTATGGATCACTAGTGCTAGTGACTTCTTTTCACATGAGAAATATGACATCGTATCACACTCCACCTGAACAGCATTTTTGCAAGATGCCCCATATTATCTTAATTTGATATCTCATTTGCTATTTGTTATTAATTTCAGCTTTCCAGAACATTAGGAAGTGCTCCTCTTCCTTCAACATCAACTGCAGAAAGCGGCTGCTAGTGTGAATACTTCTCAGGAGGTTGTAAGATTGTGAAACAACAAAACAGAAAAAGGGGAAAATAGGAGAACTGGTAAACAAAAGACCATGAAAACAGTTCTAGAACTGTCATATGAAGTAAAACCTTTTCTATAAATGAGCCTAACAAAATAGCTGTTCAGCAGCACCATGACTCCTTCCCAAAGGAGTTTGCGAGCTTAACAGGAAAGTGATCAGGGGAAGAAAAGAAACAAGACATTCACCTTCTAAAAATTGTTAGGTATGCTAAAAATAATTATTAAACCAAATTATTTTAAGATTATGTAGTTTCTCAATATAACTTGATATGAAGTGAATAAAGCTAAAACCAAAAAACACCATATCTGTCACGTCATGTGTGAAGGACATTCAATTCTGTGGTCACTACCTCACGTTCTTCCCCCATGACACCTGTACCCCAAAATTGAACAGTACAGCACCACAGGTTCTGACTTACTTTGGGGAGCTCCCATACCTGATGAAATCACCCAGCTGTACTGGAGACGTGCTGATAAAGCACAAGGGAGGCTGCAGGAGAGGACTATGCAAAGAGCCTCTCCCCCAGCAAGGCTCTACACCAGAAGTTCAACTAAAAGACATTTCCCAGGTGTCTGGTTTTGCCAGTGATTCCCACATACCCTTGCAGGTAGCCTATAAAATAAAATACATTTAAAATGTCAATTTCTTTTTGGGTCAGCTTTCTAATAAAAGCTGAAAATTTTGAGGAAAAAAAAAAGAAATGGGATCATGACCTACTGTCCGGGTGACCAAGCAGGAATTACAGTAGAGCTCTCTGGCAAAGGCATACTTTTCTGACACAGCCACTAAACTCTGCATGCTTATTGGAAAAAAATATGTCCAAATCCTATTGACAAACAATACTGTTGACCCAGAAACAAGGCTGCAGGTCTGCAACAGCAGCAGAATGAAGCCCAAAGAGAGTGGGAGAGTAAAAGAGAAAAACACTCTGGGTTTCAGAATACCTTAATATGGCTTTACTAACTACTAGTAACTTCTGAGAGGGAGAAGTATTTTAAAAGCATAACCATTGTTAGCTTCTTCAAACAAGGCTTTACTAGTTGAGGCTGATTTTGAATAGTGAACAAAATGCTCGGTTTCAGGTTGTGGTGTTTCTTCTTCCATAGTAATAAGACTGTGAAAAAATACTTTCTCATTAAGTTAATTTTTGACCCTTCTACCTTTTTAACGGGCACTTCTTTTCTTTATGGTAACACCAACACATATGAGCAGACAGCTTGCTTTGACGCAGCAGTTCCAACAACATACAACCTCTCATGGGAAAACAAAAATCAACATCACTACACAAAATTATGCTACTTTTTCTAGAACTAAATGCTTTTTAAAGACACAATTGACCAATCCTTTTTGCTGAGACAGCTCTTTTAAGATGGTCAGATATTAAATAGACGTCTTTTTAAAGATACTCTGTATAGTTATTGTAAATGTCATCTTGCCTTGATTAAAATATTTTTAAACCCCCCACATTTATGGATTCAACTTTAAAACACGTTAGAAGACAAAGTGTTTATACTCATGTGACACTGAGATAAAAGATGGCGCTTTTTTTTTTTTCTGCATTGTAAGCAAATTCCTATTGCTGAAGCTATTCTGAAAAAGCCAAGTTGCTTTGCATGGTGTAAGGTTCTCGAACAGCAAAGTACTTACATGCAAGGCAGAAGGATCTGGCAAAAATTCAGCATCCTCTCCAAAGATAAAATCTGGTGGCAGGTCAGGATAGTGAGCATTGAAAATTATATCCCCTGAAAAGTAATAAATGAAAACATTGTTTGCACTTTTATGTATGTGCTTATAAAATACTGTACATCTGATACACATTTTTAATATAAAATTTGATAGCTAGGTTAAATATATTTCATGTATATATATCCATATAATTTTTACAAAAATTCACATGCAAGATAAGCATCAGATGTTTTGGGGGATGAAGTCAAATTCCCAAGGCACAGCTTCTTCCTCCTCTGCAAGCAATGAAACATGAAATACATTATTGCTTCATATCTCAAATGGCAATTCAAACACTATTGAAAGTTGCCTCAAAACTCCAAGTTAGAAAAGTGATCTTGTTTTTAAAAAAAGTACCACATTTAGATTGCTGTGTTTTGCACATTAAGTTACAGTCAAATGCAAACCACTAAGATCAGGATTTTCAAAATACTGGCGCTTTTAAAACTTAGTAGCACTTACTCCCTCTTCTCCTCGCCACCCCCAACTGTTAGAAAGAAGAATACATGGTTCAATAGGAACCATTCCAACTATCCAAATTCTGGCCAAGAGAAATTCAGTATTACACATTTAAACAGAGAGACTAAAATTAACTAAAAATATAAAGCTTCATCACAGCTTGGCACTGAGTTCTCATCTTGCCAGTGTCAAAAGATACACAATTAATTACTGATGTGATAGTTCAAAGAAATTTGGGTTGTATTACTTCACTAGTAATCATACTTCAGAGTTCATATAGGTCAAGAGGCGGTCATCTGCATGTGAGCTCTTAAAAAAACCACCCACCATTCACGGAGGAAAAAAAAAAGTATCTAGCATTACTTATCTACCTCCCAATCACTCTTCTCTCTTTATGAAGATATGAAGGAACTCCGAGCTTTTGCATAAAGCAGTTTTGTGAGGTAGCAGGCATTAGAAGAAAGAAGTCAGTACCTACTATGTGTTACCACTTGTTTAAAATCTACAGCAAAGTAAAGCCAGTGTGGTAAGCCTTATAAACAATTCTGTTCAGAGAAAGTTAAACCACTTTTTATTTCTTCAAAAATTATGAATGCAGAACTGGAGAAAAGCATTAGGTGAATAAATCTTACAAAGCCACATCGTTGGCTCAGTGATGTCACCATCTCAAGACATTCAATATGACAGTTTTAATTACTAATATTCTGTAAACTTATCTTGGCTCTAGCTGCAAGCAAGGACGCTGCAAAGATTAATTTGGAGAGGATGAGGGCTCATGACCAAGAAGCCAATGGCCAGTCTGGGGTAGGTATGCTCTGCAGTATCTCGCCAAATCATAACTTAGTGATCATACGACTCAGTAGAGCACAGTGTGGGTTTCTCCTGTCTGCACACCTACCTTTCTTTCACAAATATCAGGAGCGCATGTTAAGTACAGGGTGCAGGAAAAAGTAGCTGTCTGACAGTTAAAATATCCAACACAGTCAACATAAAAATCAATCTTTTATTTCATTTAAAAGAAGAACAAAGCAGGCACCAATCCTAGAAGAAACTGCATAAAATTGCAACAGGAAATGCACCTATATTAAGTAAGAGAAAATAATTACTAGACTGCTTAAACTGTAATACAGCAATGAAGAATTCAGACATGTTGATGTTTACTAGACTGGATAGCTCCTATGCCACTGTAACTCAACCCTTTTTTTCATATTTACTGCAATTAAAGTCATGTATGACTCCTTACAACAACCTCACCAATTTCTACTTACAGACCAGGCAGCTCCTGAGGTTATGTGTTGAAGGAGATAGCACATTAAAATACATTCTTTGACTGAGCTTTGCTCCATAGATAAAGAGGCGTCTTACGAATAACCCAGAACACAGCACAATGTAAAAGCTTGGCCTGTGACTTAGGTAGCTCAGTGCTCCTCTGAAGAAAAGAACTGTATCTGTGTTTTTGCCGTGCTCTTATGTGATGCTAAGTAGCTCATTTAACATACACGTTTAACATTGCAGTTGCTAGTTGCATGCTTTTCATTCTCTGCCTTCCTGCTTTCACAGAGCTGACCAAACAGAGTACACATAGCTACAACTCACCTCACTAGGAGCTGCGCTCCAACGACATAGATGCTGCGCTCCAACCACACAGATGCTACAAAAGACTGCTTAGAATAAAAGGATCAAAATAAACACATATTTTTGTGTTATACCTCCATATTTGATTAGTGAAAAACTATTACAGAACCTTACATCACGAGGTGGCTGCAAGACTCTGCTTAGAGTAGTGAGAGTGGCAATAAACTGTGTTCACCTCTGCAAGCTCCATGTTAATGGATGAGCCTTGGGCAAGCTGTACCAGTAGATGCAATGTGAAGGTTCAAGCAGCTACAAACTCTTTTTCTTCCCAGTGTTTTCAGTTCTACAGCAACATGAAGTAAAGAGAACTCACAGCAGCTCCCAGAACATCACCATATGCAGTGCTCAAGTATGACAGTAAATTAAAATTGGCATTATTAGTTTAACATGATAGGTGGTAAACTTTTACAATTCGGGGTTAGGGTCACCTGCATATCCCATGCAGTGATTCCTGCTGTGGGACAGGGCCAACAGCTGGGGACGGTACCCTCTTTGACCACTCAGGTAAGATGTGTGTGGCCACGCTGAGGTCAGGCACATGATGGTTGCAGCTGGCCAAACCAATCTATTACCTCTCTCACATGCTCAACGGTTCTTTATTACCTTCTGTCACACCCTTTCTTCCATTGAATGTTAGTGGCATATCGCTCCTTATCCATAGTGAGTGACCAACTATGCAGATATTTTGTTTTAAAAAGTTTTCATGACCTACTGATATCATAGAACTATCAGTACAAAGGACAGAATCCAGAGAAAAAAGTAACATTGTGATATTTGATCTTCTGTTACTATTACTCACAATTGCTTCTACTTGCCCAGGGTAAACATACTTCAAATCCGAATTCCCAAGTCCCTTTAGTAAAAGGCATTTTGAGACCCAATATATCAGCATTAAAGCCAACGTGTATTCCAAGATTATTTTTCCTATTGTATAGTAAATTTCCAAAAGGCTATATACGGTATGGCCGAAGGGTTCTCTGCACTTCAAAATAAATAAAACTATTATTTCAGTGCCTGTTAATCATACAATCACAAAACACTAGTGCTGAGACCATACTCAAAACATTTTACAACACCATGGAACCTAAAAAATCATGCTGTTGTCCCTATTTTCTAACTAAACCAGAAACATATAATTTAACGAATCATTAACACTCTCTTTCCTACAGTACCATAGATATTTTATGCAAATGTAACCCCTAATTTATTCTGATACAATCAAACCTCACACAGGCTAGGTGACAATAAAGACAAAGTGCAGAACAAAATGGTGTTTCCACTTCAGTGTAAACATTCAGAAAAGAGCAGTGCTCTCTGTCATCAGTGGTTTTCATTCTGTCAGTTAAATACAACATCTTACTATTGAAGATGATAAGATCTGACCTTAGAACAATTTTTTCAAGTATTTAAAAAGGAAAAAAAGCATCCCCCTCAGTCAAATCTTATTCTACTAAGTCTCTACTAAGTCTCACTCCTGCCATGAATCCAAAGACATTCAAGCAGTTGCTAAAAGGAAAGAAAAAAGAATCTTTTTTTGAACCATATTAGACATTCACCCTGGCCTCTGTAACTTTTCTGCTCTGTCCTCTCCCCTTCCATATAGTTTCTCTTATGCCTTGCTTAATTTGCCATAGTAGGACAGAAAAACTAACAACTTTGACTCTAGAAAGCTTAGGTACCAAGGAATGAGTCTGCCCTATTTGCAACTATAAGCATGAGCTATTTTCATAAATTATATATTCTCAACAAAAATACACCAGTACAACTCAGACCAAAGATTAAGGGAATCAATCCTAAATCTGACTTTTGTTCTTGTTAAATACCACAAATAAGATAAATTAAAACTGCAGTTAACTATTTGCTTGGGAGGGCTATGACGCATAAATAAAAAAATGCTTCTTTACACTCAAATAAAATGTATTTAAACAATCACAAAAGCCAACGCAACAGCAAATCTGGTTTTACTTCACATAAATATTAACACTAGTTTCTACAGTGAGCCTACAAAATATAAGGTGTTAAATATTTTGAATCACAAGCTACCAGTTTGTCCTGATGTAGTAGAAATGTCCATTTTTTTTTAACAACTACTTTATTTAATACTTATATGATATTACCTGTGGCTTACCCTCTTCAAATATAATTGTGCTGGGGTAAAAACATAACATTTTCAGCCAATAAAGCCATTTGCAAAATTACCGTGCTTAGAGTTTGAGAATGATTACCACTTCAATTTTGAAAGCAAAACCACCAAAATATCAGTATAGTCCTGCATTCTCTCCCTTTCTCACCTAAATCAAATACCCTTTTCCTTGCATCTCCTGCACGAGTATGTAGTTCCTCATATGTTTCAACTCTGTTTGCCCTTATTCCCTTGACAGAAGGCAAACCGTGTGGCATTCCACAGCGCTATTGACCATGACCATTCCAGTGTAAGAACAAGGGAAGCAAAACCTTCACACTCAGACCATATTTATCTTATTTCTATAGATATACTAGCCAGTGATTACTTCAATGGAATTACATTTCCAATTAAATACTACTACAGAATTTAAAATTACTCCAATAAAGTTAAAGCCATGGAGTCAAAGATAAATTTAGAAGAAAAAGGATGTATTATATATCTTTTGCTTTTCATTATCGAAAAATATTACTTTCTCTTCCTTTTCTTTCCTCGGGCAAACAGCATTAAATTTTGAAATATTTTATTTCACAGGATTTCAAAAGAAAAGTTAATATGGTCTCAACAGATAAAAAGATAGAAATATTAATACTTAAATCTATCATTTCTTTTAATACAGACACACACAGAGAGATGCTGTTCTTTTTTCATCTATCAAAATGCACAACCAAGTCTAACAAAGCAGTAAGGATTGACTATAAGCAAGATAGAAGTAACTCTGAAACTGAGAAATTTCTTAAATCCTTACAGTTACTTTCCACTGGCCTATCCTATATACAGTTTTTCCTCTCCTGATAACTTCCTTTTTGGGGTATTCTTCTTTCTTTTTTTACCCATACCGAATTTGGTGGTACTGAAAGATATTATACTAAGATTGCCATAGCATTAGCATCCCTCACTATCTAAAGGCGGCAAAATGAGGAAGCAACATACCAGTTAACTTCCTAAACTCTATTTTTGAAAGGATATTTATATTCTTCAGCTTTTTCTGACCCCGAGAATTTCTAAGTCAGCACTAAGTACGTAGAATAAACATGTGTGTCCACTGCAGCCTGGAATAAGACCAGTCTGAATGGAATTCATCATAGGAAGGAGATCAACCCATTTGACTTTTAAGAAACAAACAAAAAATAAAAATGCAACTTGATCGTGAAATGTATTCATAGATAATAGGAAACAGTGTTGAAGCAAGTGACTGATCCTTTGTGCAGAATTAGTTTTGGGAAAATAAAGAAACTGCTCTTGTTGAATACTAAAAAGAAAAAGATAGTAAGTAGAATTGTTATCCATCTATTCAGAATGCTAACCTATCTCTTCTAGTAGCCACACAAACTGTAGAGGAAAAACACCGATCAGTCCCCTCTATAAACAAATTCTTACCTAAACCAGCCATTGTCAATTGTCTTTACAGGTACAAAAATAATCAGTTATTCACTACCATCTGCAACCAAGATACTAAGCACAGTCAGCAGTATGAAAGGATTTAAATGAACTAAACGCAGACGTGCTGACTTGTCACTGGATTCCACCTTAAAGATTTTTGCTCTACTGGCTTTAAGTCAAATATAGTAACACACTACCTACAGAGTGTTATTAATTGGTTGGCAATTAAGATAAAGTTCCTGAAATGACAATACAACTTTGGTAAATACAAAAATACTACAGGACGAAGATACAGGACTAATTCCATTTTGGTTGTGATATTGCTGCTGCCAGGCTACTCTTCTCTCAAGTAGAGGAGCATAATTAAACCTCAGAAGCTCCTCTTAAAACGTTCTCTTGAAGCAGGACTTCTGCCCATGAGCAAAGGGTTGCAGTTATGGGGTTTTTTTTCCTTTAACCTCAACCGACAAATGCTGCTGTAGGAGAAAAAAAAAAAAAAAAAAGGAAAAAAAAGAAGAGGTATAAGACTGCATACAGAACGAGAAATTATGTTCCATTGTAAAGTGGGCAAATCTGCAAAAATGGAGTAAAAATAAGTGAGCTGGATCCCAAGCTGAACAAGAAAGCAGCACGACAATCTTAGTTACTTGCACTTCTGTAGCTGGGCAACTGCTTTCCCAGAAATTTTAATACTAGAATCGACGAGGACAAAGATGAGAACAACATATAATACAAGAGAAGATAATATACTGGTAGAAATTAAAGACAGGCAACACTAGAGAAGTTATAACAGAGACACTGGGTAGCTGAGAAATGGAAAGGCTAAAGTGAAGGACAAATACATTCAAGCAAATGGACTGTAAACCATCACCAGTAACTGCAGCCCAAACAGGACAAGAAAGGACGACAGAGCAAAGTAGGAAGGCACTACGGTAATACCAATGTGGAGGCCAAACCTAAAATCTTTTAAACCCCTGTAAGTCCACACTTGTACATAGATACCTGTAAGGTCACTTCTCTTGATGCAGAAATACATTATTTAAGACTTATACCTGCAAAAACTTCTGTCATTTTCTTGCTCAAGGGAAGTCCAGAACATAAGGAAAAGTGTCAAAAAAACCCCAAACAACCCAAGTGAGAGGGAAGTGATTATTTAAAAGAGGAAAATATCGTTGTCAACTTTGTATTCTAAGAAGAAATAAATATAATAAAAAGATTAGACTCTCTCTTGACATTTTCCATTAGGCACATTCATTAGATAACGAACAGGTTACCAAAGGAAGAAGATTCATCACTCCTCCCACGTAAAGCAAGACTCAGCAAAACTTCAGAAAACATATTGCCCGAAAAAATCTTTGGTACTTTGCATGACCCAGCAAAAGACACTTACCATACATGTAATGATATCACCTAAGTATAATCTGAATTACAGCAACCAAAAAGTCCTTCTCATAAGAGCATAAACTAAAGCACAACGGGTGTAAAATAACCTAACGGTGCACAGAAGAGTGGCAGTCGCATTGCAGCAACCTAGTTATGAGAATCTTAAATCATACAATAACTTGTAAAATCATTTTTACACTTGTTTATTGGTACAATAAACAAGCGTTTAGCAAACAAATTTGCAAAGCAGCTTTTAAAAGCGCAACAAGGAGGAGGTCAGGCTCTTCTCCATATTTATCATTCTGTTTGTTTCGAATTACTTCCTTAAAGTAGGAAGCAACAGGAAGACTAGATGAACTTACTGAACGAGTTCCATCACAAGAATAAAAGCAGATGAAGTTTTGTACAGTATATTATGGGCAATATTCTTAGACTAGTTAGGCAGCAAAACTGTGATTTCCCCCCTCTAAGGGCTATAACTAAAATGAGTAAGAAACTAAGAAACAGAAATCAGAAGCAAAAAAAAGAAAAACTAAGCTTCAAACAAAAGAAAACTACTTTGGGATCAAGGAAACCAAAGTGGTGGCAGCAGAACCCAGAGCTGCAATCCACTCACATGAAAACAGTGAAAATCAGACAGAAGACGAAAATACTAGAGTTCAAGAGGCTACAGAGAACAGTAGCATCGCAAGGGCAACACATTGTTTAATCACCGTGAAATTCCAGATGACAGCACTCAAGGACAGAGAGGGAGGGAGGCATCAGTGCCTGAAAAAGAAAATGTGAAGAGCGCAGGCAAAAAACAGTAAGTCAGGCTTTCTTAGCAGCAAGAAGCAGTGAAAGCTTGCGTGAAAATGTAAAACCATAACCAAGAGATTCCAGGGTTTGCTGAAACAAAATTGCCATGACCGAGGAACTGATTATTAAAGGTGCATTTTAATTATTAATGTTGTTCAATAAAGACTGTTATAGCTTATAACTCCGCTTATCCTGACAATTTCTGTGACATCTGCCTTGATGTTTTAGCAAGGAAGACCAGTATGTCTGCAAGAGTTACAAAAAACTTCACCTCAAAATACACAAATACTTCACCTCAAAATACACAAATACTTGTCCCAGAAAGGGTAACGAACTGTACTCAGCAGATATGGCTGTTCAGTTAGCAATAAAGCACAGCTCTGCACATCAGAATGCTTAGGATAAGTTTTGTCCTTGGAACACAGATTGAACCTCTTAGAGGATATTACAGTCAGTTTTCTTGGAGTTAAAACTCCTAGTAAGAGCTTTGAAAAATTCAAATATAAAGAAAAGCACTGAGTTTAACGTAGCAGCATTGAGTGCTGCATGAACTAATAGAAACAATACAGCTTCCTCAGATTTTAATTGACAGTCTAGCAAGAGTATGCTCAAGTGTTCCAACCATTCTGGCCATGAAAACACAAAATTTATGGTTTCCCTTACAGAAGAAAATAAAGTAAAAGTAGCTTTCTGAAAGTACCATTTAAAAATTTCTGAAGTGTGATTAGTATGACAAACAAATCTCCAACACTGACATAATATTTTCTCCAGTATAAAATTGTGGATATCTCCAAGGTCTCCAAGGTTCCTGGCTAGAGCTGAGTAACTGTTCAGTGTAACATTTCAGCAGCTCAGAATACAAGCAAGAGTAAGGCGAACATGACATCTGAAAAAAAAAAAAGAAAAGTAGCTAAGTGTATCTCAAGAAAATGCCTTAAGATTACCAACAAGCCATTCTTAACTCACAGGATGTTTGATCCTACCAAAGCTAACAAACAATTATTTTATGCTACAGGTAATCAGCCACTGCCTAGCCTGCAAGTACACTTTCCCCTTTTTCAAAACACAGTGAACTTCCTGGTCTTTTGGAAAACAGGACTGTGACTATGCAGTTATACTTCTCAAAAGTAGCATACCAACAGTTTTCAACACACTAAGATTCATACTAGGGTATTTGCGCAGTGGCAGCGGTTATGATTGATGATATGCAAAGATCAGATCTGTTGCAAAGAGGATGTAACACAAACCACAAAGGAACTACACACTTCAGCCTGTATTGGGCACCACATAATGAAGACCATACACTGGAGATCCTGAACATTTTCAGCCAATCTTTTCATTCTGGCAGATTTCGCAACTTTCCTTTGCAGAAATATTCTGCCCTTGAAAGATAACGTATCTGGCAACAGCCTACAACAAAGTATCTACAAATCTCTGGTTGCACACCATGGCTGTCTTCCCCTGCCATTGTTACAGATCTAAATACAAAATTATTAAAGCTTTCTTGAATCTGCTCGCTTCACTATTTATTCCACATGCTCTGAGACTGAATGATCTACAGCATTTTCAAACATGTAATGCTGAAATGCAGAGGATTATTATTACTTGAATTCACTGCTATTATTAGGTGCCTCTGGAAAAGATACACTTGTTTACACCACTTTCAGTTGGTCACGTTAAAATATATAACACGGTTAAAATGTGCAGTTTGGGTTTTGCGAAGGCGGAGAAGAGCAGCTGCATTATACTTTTTTGTTTAATTGCTTATGTGATATTAAAAATACAAGAACTGGGGAGGGGGGGGTAGAAAAACCTGATTTCTCAATATTGACATTTAATGCATAGTCCATAATCATATTTCTAGCTACTTAAACTGGACTACAGTCATTTAGTATATTAGTATAGTATGTATGCCTATGTCCTTGCATATGGGCATGCAAATCTACTAATTTTCCTTTATGAATCAGGAACAATTCCAGCCTCTACTTAAAAACAAGTAAAGACTTAAAGCTCTCAGAATGTAATAATAGGGTACTGCGTGGTGATAAATGAGTTACTGCAGTCCCATAGGAAATACGATACCATTCTCTAAAGCAATGTCATCCAATGAAGCTTCCTTTCACTGCATCTTGATTGTAGTCATCAAACAAGCCTCAAGTAGAATCTACAACACATTGCAGGCCACATCAAGACTCAACAGGTTGAGTCTGCTATACAAGATCACATTTTTTAAAAAAAAAAGTTTAAATAAGGACAAAAATTCTACTTGGTAGGGTAGTTGGCTTCATATAACATGGCCATTACGTATTGAAAATTCTGAATAAATGCATAGCCACATCTTTTTTTTCTTAAAATAATTTCTAGCTAGGACTTAATATTCCATTTTTATCTTTTGGAAAAGAACAATTAGTAAGCCTGTTGAGCCACGATTTCATACTTTTAGAATAGATAAAAGAGTCATAGTAGACTGATACATGAGCCTAGCTCCTCTCTCGAACACATGAGCAAACTTCCAGAGCAACTCCTGGGAAAGACAACTTTCCTTCTAAGTGCCAAATGGAAGCTTTAAAGTACTTCTATTTATCAGAATTTTAACTGTGTTGATTTCTGTTCATAAAGGAGAAGGGCTTCCATTGTACTACGTAATGACAAGGAAAACAACTACAGAAGGAATACAACAACATTCTTAATATAGAGAGCTATAGCATGAGTATGATGCAGTGTAAACAGATATTATTAAAGCAGTAAGCGTTTCAGATGTTTTACATTTCTGCTCACACCAAGTACTTGCTCCTCCAGATAGCACATTTTCACAGACTCACAGGACAGCTGAGGTTGGACAGCACCTCTGCACACTGCCTAGTCCAAGCCCTCGGTGCAGAGCAAAGTCAACAAGAGCAGAGTGCTAAGGGTCATGTCCAATTGGGTTTTAAGTATCTCCAAGGATGGAGATACATGAGCTACACAAGCTCTGTGTGCAACCAGTTCCACTGTTTGATCACTCTTACAAAAAAGTTATTTTATTACACTTAAATGGAATTTTCTGTATTTCAGTTTGTGACCATTTCCCTTCAGTGACCACCACTGAGAAAAGCCTGGCTCCATCTTCTTCATTCCCTCCATTAGGTATTTATACACATTGATAAGACTTGACCTGAGCCTTCTCTTCTTGAGAAGCCCCAGCTCTCTTGGCCTCTCCTTGTACAACAGATGCTCCAGGCCCTCAATCACCTTTGTTGTCTTTTGCTGGACTCATTCCAATATGTCCATGCCTTTCTGGTACTAGGGAGACCAGAAGTGGACACAGTACTCCAGATGTGGTTTCACCAGTGCTGCCCTACGTCTAAAATTGCCAAGCTTTGAATTTTACTTTCTCTGAAATTCTTTATCCTCTCTCATATTTCAATTGTTGGAGATAAAAAAACAACACTACTTTACCATTTTTCATACACAGAATATCAGCAACTCGTGTTTAGAAAGCTGTATTTTACGTTCTAAAAAACATACAAAACCAAATTCTATTCTAATCCTGTGAACCAAAACACAGACTAATTGAAGAATCGACAAATGAGCCAGCTATCTACAGATCCTCCAAGGGTGAGGAGGATTTAACCACACCACTAAATCAGAAAAACCAAAGTCACATTTCTCTAATCTGGTCAATTATACCAGTTATTGTTTAGAGATACCTAATAAAATAACAGACTTGACTTCTTTTATTGGAGCTTAATAAAGAATCCTTCCTAAAAGAGAAAAAAAAGAAACAACACAAAGGAAATACAAATGGTAAGTTAGTCTAAAAACAGTCATGAAATTGTCTTAGTCATAACATTTTATTAGAAATATGGGGGGGGGGTGACTTATGGCTTTTAGGACTTGTTTTCAAATTTGTAATATCGAGCAAGACTGTAAACATCTTAAAAATTAGATATTGTTACAGTTGCATGTTCTTTGAGCTGAAGCTTTAAGAAAAAACAACAAACACAGGTATCTCAAAACTCATAGAATTAGACACACTGGAAAACTTAACGTGATACAGAACATGGTTACTGAAAGAAAGGCCAAGATGCAATAACAGTAGTTTTTAACTTACATTTGAGTGTTTCTCCAGCATAAGGGATATGTAGCTTAAACCGATCACAGCTAGGTCCTGGGGTCAAGGACGTACACCTAAAAATGAAGATAAGAGAAGAATGTGCTAAGCAGTTACAGATGGTAGCAGACGCTAACATTATTCTACAGGGTACAAATGACTGACACAGTAAAGACGTTGTGAATACTAGAAATACTCATCCTTACGATTCTGAGAAAGAAGAAAAGGTGGGAAATATGCAGGAGGCCCATTCTCTTTTGATTAGCAGTTCTCACAACAGCATGAGAAACTTCAGGATCTATGCCAACTATCTTCTTTCCCATTTTAACACAGAAAATACACACACAAAATGCCCTGGTTTCAGAGTGTTATTAGAATATCAATTAGTCAGTCAAAGCCATCAAATTCCCTATGTTGTATACAATTTTGCAGGTCACAACTCTATCTATGCCATACTAACGGGGTTACATGCTCTCTCTCTCTCTCTCTCTCTCTCTCTCTCTCCCCCATGAAGGTACCTGGGATGAATCTTAGCACATCAACATTCAGTAACTTTTACCTATTTTAACCTTTAATTTTTCCCTTATGGTAAAGTCTCACAGTAAGCCTCCAGGTGAGCAAGTTTCAGTATCAGGTATTTGAGGCTATGACAACTAAGCATGATCTGTGACTATTTCATGTCTCCTGCTTATCTGGAACATCACAACAGCAGTTGAGTCTCACAGTGATGAGCGAGCACTTTATGAACACAAAAGTCACTGAAAAACTGCTTACTGTCTACACCAGAGATGACCAACTTTTTCACACATTTTAAGTCATGTACCAAAATCTTTGCATAACAAAGAACCAAAAATCTCAGCTGCAAAAGGAGAAACCGTGACAAATTGTTTCACTGGCAGGAATGGTCCCTGGAGCTCTCACCACTGTGGGCTGGTGGGCATATGACAGGTCCCAGTAGCAAAAATACTGAAAGCCCTTAGCAGTTCATTGCTTTCCATATCTAGGGATCCCGATAACCCAGAAGTCTTCTTCACAGCCTAATATCATTGAGAATTGTTTATAGACTCAGCACAAGAGCTATGCTTGTTGCAAGCCACTTAAAGCTCAGAGCTAAAGACTGGCCAACTCTAGATAAAACAAACAGTGAAAAGAAGGTAGACAAAGGTAAAATAACTTGCCTAAGCTCATATATCAGATCACTGGTAGAGCTCGAATACAAATCACTGACAATACAATGAAACAAAACACATGCTTACCGGGCCATAGACACAGCCAAAAGCAAAAAGATGGGTAGGCCAGAAAGTACAAAAATTCTGATCCTACCTTACCAGAAACAACACGGGAACTCCTGCAGCTCTGTCTTAACCACAGAAGAGGCATCAGGGCAAATGGGGCAGTGTTAATTCTAACATACTCAAAATGCTTCAGAGAGCCATTTCTCTCAGATGCTGGCTCTACAGTCTCTTTTCTCTTTACACTTGCAAGTTAAGGAAACCACACGCACTAACTTCAGACTGTTTTTATTAACTGAACTACATTTACTATTTAATCAAATTTGTGCCCACATGTAGCTTCATCAACAATAAACAACCACAGAACTACAGATCAATGAACTTAAATGAAGTTTCCACAAAAATACTAGAAAATGTAAGCAAATCTCTTGTATGCACCTAGAATCTAACACAGATGCAATTAACAGCCTACACTGATTCAAGAAGAATACACTAAATTTTTTCAGTATCATTACAGAAATTAGATAACTGTCCTTGCAAATAAAAGAGAAGCAACACATGTCCTATCTTCACTTCAAAAAGGTTTTTACAATGTCTTGTGAGAGCACCATGCAAAACAATCTACAGAAACATAATTTAGATATAACTGCTATCAGATGTGTGCAGAGCTGACTGGAAAGCAAGTTTCAAAAAAGATTAATTCACATCTTGCTTCATCCAGGAAGAATGCATTGACTGGGTTTTCTTCTGGTAGAATACTACGTTGCATTTTGTTGAAAGACTGATGATGGAAAAGAGATTATATTTATTAAACCTGCCAATGATGCCAACATGAAAGGGAAACACAGTATGCTGGGCGACAGGACCAGAGCTGAAAAATGTTTTGATTTAATGGTCTGGACTACCATTTTTTTAATTACATCTAAGTAGGGCTTAGCAAGAACAGTAAGCATCACCACCCTCGCTAGGAGTAAAATCAGTTTGAGAATATGAGATATTGGAGCTCCAGTGCAACAGGAACAAGAGAATATAATTTTTTCAAAGACGCGTTTTTGTAGTAGGCGAGAACAGCAAAGCAGGAGTCCCCATTGTTAGGGTGTTTTAATGGATGTGAATGAATTTAACAGCTATAGATATGAAAGTATTATTATCTACTTTCAAGTCATTTCTAAGGCTTATATTACATATAAGGCCAATTCTAGGAAGCATACAAAATAAAAAGCAACTCAGAAAAATCCTTTGCAAGTTCCAAAATATCTCTGTAACATCAGTTAATATTTAATGGAGGTTTCCTTCAAAGTATCACAGGTCACAGTCTGAGGCACATTTCTCAAATACCATCATCATACTAACATTGCTGTTAGTTTTTCAACAGACACAAAAATTTCTGATCCTTCAAATACCCTACAATCTTTTCTATTAGCACAGTGGGCCATTTGGAAATACTTAAGGAAAATATAATACTCTTTAACATTAAAATAAAAGCCTGATTTAATGGTAAATGTCCCTAAAAGCAATATTAAGTATTTTTGCTAGATTATTATACTCCACTAGAGATGGTTTTAATTTTACTGGTCTAGAAGTGATGGAAAGTGACAGTATTCACAGTCTTTTTTTTTTTTTTTTGCCAAATTACTCTGGCTAGGCTGCGCAAGAGACTTCAATAACTGCAATAGACTGAGCAATCAAGCAAAAATCTTACATACGTTCATTTGAAAGGAGGCAGTTACTTTTTAGTATAACAGTAAAAGAAGAGAATTTCTCCGGCAAATCAAAACTTTGGTACATCTAGCAGTCTATGCGTAACCTTATTTCAACAGAAAGCTACAGATAATGGCCTGGCTATGGACATCTCCTGCTTGAATTTCCTTAACACACAGAGCCTCTCGTAATTACAAATGTGTCCAATCCAGAAGCTTGGCCTCTATCTTCTCCGAAATGTAAGATTTTACATTTGCTGATTCTTTTACTTAACATGGTGCACACAAAAGTCGCATTGACAAGGAATGACGTGTACCAAGGTCTTTTAAAGATTATTCATTGTCCTGTCTTCACAGGGAACTGACAGAACAGTAATACCTGCTGTTGAAAATTAATTTCAGAAGCTGACTCCATCTCATGATGAATGGATGTGCTATCTCCCTCTTTATTCATGGAAAAATATTACACTGGTTTGCATATCTTCATCTAAATAGTCAATATTTTACACAGGAAAGCCACGGAAGCAAGAATTAATGCTCTGATGCCCAGAACACTGATATGAATTAGACTTCATAAGATGATTAATGCTAAACCACCACAAGATCACCCACAATGGTTTCCCTACTAAAATATCAAAGAATCATCAACTTGACAAGTTTCTGGGACAAAGGAATATCCTTGAATGTATCACGTAAAATCACGCTGCTTATTCAAAGAAGCTGTGCTGAGACCTACAGTTGGAATTCTGGTAGATGGAATTGAGCATGAGGAAACTGTCAGTGAATACAAACTCTCCTCAGCAGATTTTAGCTAAATTCCTTGAGCAAATACAGCAGATTAAAGTTGAGCTGAGATACATTACATTCTTACGAAATACGTAATCCAAGTAGAAGACGAGTAGAACATTCCTTTATTGAGTGTTTGATGCATCTTACAGTTGGGATTGTCTGTGACCTGTTGGGAAAAGGTTTCTTTCACAGTAAATAAAACACACATAAACTAAACCAGTTCTTATTCAAAGAAAAAGTCACTGTCAGCACCAGATGCTTACTTAGAAGTGTTCAGAATTCTCTACCAGCCACAGAAGGAAACAGGAAAGACTATCCAAGAGAAAAAAGAGAAAAGGAAAAAAACCCCCACAAAACAGGAAAGTCACTCAGTTTTGCTGCTTAGAATAAGGCATCAGCCTATAACAACAGGTACAGTAGAAGGTATTTTTCTGCAAAATTAATCCTTCTTCCCAGAGTGTTCTAAAAGCCTCTCAAAAGGCAGTTCTAGTTGAGCTTAACATCAAGGTTTTCTCTTATACCAATGCATTTGTAATCGACCGTTCTGTTGAATGGACTCCTCTTTTGTTTAAGCTAAAAAAAAAAAAAAAAAAAATTCCCTTTCCTTCTGAGCCACTTTAGTATTTTCTAGGATTGAAGCTATGATGATAAGGAGGACTGTGATAGCCCAAGATTTCAACACAGTCTTCCTATCAACTAGTCTTCTACAACCATCACTTCAAAGTATTCCCAAAGACAAGCAGTTTTAAATTATTTGGGCTCTGGTAAGATCTTATCCAGAAACAAGTTCTGTGCCAGCTGAAGGGGTCACAACGAAACAAGAGCCTAAGTGTTTACCACCTTAATCCTTGAAGTCTGGAGATGTGTGGTTATTCTATCCAAAGAATTAAAAAAAAAAAAAAACCAAAACCAACCCAAAACCACCAACACCCCCCTCAAACCCACCTCTTTAAATCTCCAAATTCCAGTCTGAGGCTCATTTTTTAAAGGACTCCTAAAAATTTACTGCTTAGAAACATATAAATCCACAGCAAACATCCAGAAATGCCAACAGAAGTACAATAGCTCTACTGAAAAATAAACAATCTCCTTTTTATTTCTTCTTTTTTCATTTGTGGTAAAGGTGTATGCCCCAATATTCATGTCAGATTTATTTCATGACTACCAAACTCTTGATTTAAAAAAGTATGCAATGTGTTTAGTCATTCCCTTCTTAGACCATACAGAAGCTTCACCACCTTTACTATCTGAAGACAAATCATCACTGAATTTTACTGTACAATAGCAAAAGCAAAGAAAAATTCAACTAAGAATTTTAGCCACCATAATTTCAGGAACTTCAAACAATGGAGACTGCCTAACATGAACAACCAAAGATGCAAAAGCTTCTTTAATCTCATGAAGCTTAGGCTGTTACCCTTGCTGTTCCTGAGGATCAGTACTTTTTGGATAACAACCTTTTTTGTTCACCAGACTGTTGATGTAAGAGCCAAGAAGGCTTCACACAGCATTAGATATATGCTGATGGCAAGCACTGCTAAAAACCAACACAAACAGAAATAGAGAGAGCAACACAACAAAGGAAGTTATGACCACTGGCTGTATTCCCAGCTCTTCCCAGCTCTAAAATAGATAGGATATGTTTCTAATCGCTCCTACATATGTCATATAAAGATACTGTTAGGGAAAAAGAAGGTCGAGTCCCAGAGGCTAAAGAAGAAAATGAGTATTATTTTAGTAAAGACAAGACACAATTCAGCCAGGGGTTAAGAGGCTGAAGGTTTTGTCAGCAAGAGTCAAGTATAACTCAGAGGCAAAGACAGGTAAACCCCTTGTTACTAATAAGAGGAAGCAAACTCAAAACTCCACCCAAAACTCTCACTGTGGCATTTGCTAAGAAAAACATGTTAATGTTAAACTCAAGTAGAATAGCCTTTGTCGATGCCTTTGGATTCTTCCTTCCTTCCATTTTTGTGGATGGAAATCTGCACCAGTGTTCCTTGAAGACACAGTATTTCATCCCATTTAATTAAGAATTAATTGCAGAATTCACAACAGATGGGTAAGTCATCTACAGAGGCATGAAGAATAATTAAAGTGTATGGAGGGGGGAGGAGAGTGGAAGGAAGGCCAGCAGGTGACAGGTTTTTTTGCAAGGATCAGGAAACAGAAAAATGGTGAAAATCGCATTTGAGAGAGCTGACACTGATGGTGAAAACCTGTATCATGCTGCAGCTCCCTGCAACAGTGCGCAACTCTCTACAGGCTCCCAGAGGCCTGCAAATACACAAGAGTACTGAGTAGCTGCTGCTGAAAACCAACAGATCCAACCAAAATTCTGTCAAGCAGGCAAAATTTGAAATGGGAGAGAGTCTAGTCAACCCATTTTCATCTTCTGTTCCCTTTCTTTATACAGACATATGTATTACACATGAGAGAAGGACTTGAACTTAAAAGATAAAAATACACACCACTGCTTTTGGGAAATAAAAATCCAGTTACATACAGAGTGATCGCTACTTACATATGTATTTTAATTAAAATATTAAAATCTGAAAGCCAATTCACAATTATTCCAAAGAACTTTCCAACAGATAAATCCACTGTTTTCATTAAACTCATTTGTACCCTAGCTAGTTTCTTCAAACTTAGTATAAAATTAAGCTATACACACAAAGTCTACTTTTGGTATTTCAATACAGATGATGACGATGTTTTTGAATCCTGTTACTATGGATGATACTCATAATTGCAACAGCATTTCAATCCATAGTTATCAACTGGGCAATTCCAAGGTGTCTCCAGATATGTCGACTATATTTCCAACAAAACCTTCATCTACTGTAAGTGCTGATTTTCCTTTACATACATATTTATGTTTTCTTGTATGAAGTCCATCGTACTAATTGGAACTTTTAGAAAGGACTGGAATGCGAGGCAGAACACATACCCTAGGAAAACAACCCCTCACTTCCCTTCTGCAGCCATAGGCAGATTTGCATTTTTTAAAAAGTAAAGTTCAAGTAACTATTTAAAATTAATTCAGCTCCCAGCAACCTGCTTTCACTAGAAACACTATACAAAAGCAACTAATGACTACTGTCATTAGTAAAACAAATAGAGCAGCTGTACATTAACAGAAAATGTAGATTTATTTAATATGAGTGAGAGTTTGCCAAAGCAGATGTTGCAGGTGGGGAAAGCTCTGGGCCTGCTCTTAGAACTGCAAATCTCCTGCTTGTGGCAGGTGTCCTGCAATCTCCCAAAGTATGGCCGCCTCTGCTGGGGGCAGACATTTGAACCAGCCTCTATGAGGGAAACAGAGGAAACACACGTATATGTATCTTGAAATCATCTCAGAGAACTTCTACACTAAATGAAAGCACATACAAACCCCACGCAAACTCCCTGTTCATTTAGCCTAGGAAGGCCCATTTTAGAACTCCTCTTTTCCAGTCACAATAGTAGGATGGATTGGAAAGGGCCACCACAAAAAGGAATATGAAGACAGAGCTGATAAACAGCACCACATCTAACATACTTGCAAGTGTACTTGAAAAAACAGCTCTGAAGAATGGAGTATCTCAAAAGTTTCCTTTTGTAAAATCCCTACAGTTTAGGGTGGGAGCTCATTATTATTGGGTGTCAAGGAACTCATTACGATACAAATTAAGAAAAATGATTAACAACTGGCAAAGGAAAGTTTTCAACAAAACATGCTTTACAAACATGCTTTGGAAACATCTTTTATAATCAAACTGATCACCTTTGTAAGCAAGATCTTTTACACATACAAGTAATTGCCTGTAACGCCCGTTAAAAACTACACAGGGCGCAAATACTCCCCAAAAGAATAAAATAGAAACAGAAAATGGAAACTTTAATGAAGGAGTGATTGAAAAAAAAAAAACCAGAAACAAGAAAATTGCAATGGGATTAACACTCGCAATGCACACTCCAGTAGACTATGTTTTGGTAAATACTAGTGAAATCACAGTATCATAAGCTTACCTTTCTGTCACACTTTCAGGCAAGGAAAAGGCACTACTACTTCATTATACTGTAAGACCAGCTGTACCCCAAATCCTTGGAACTCATAACTAAAATTTTAGAGAAGAGTATGAGGGAGTAGCAGATGTATCCTTTGGATTTACTTCATCTCCTTTCCCTCCTGACAGATTCAAAGTCCTGTTTCGTATTTTCACAACTGCCATTTGATTATGTATTACTTTGTAAGGGGTTAGAACGTAATAATCTCTCATGTTCTACTTCTACTGTTCACTAATGTGAATCCAGTTTCTGAAGAAAGAAAAAAAAAAAAAACAAAACCCTACCAGAGAAGGAACATTTTTGCTTTTAGCTTACTCTAAAAGAGAACCATTCTTTGCCAAGTATGAAATTACAGTCTACCACCTGGAGTTTCAGATCCTTTCAGTGTTCACAGAAAGAGCATGTTCATACAGAAAGTCACAAAAGCCAAGCTGTTATAAATGTAAGTTTTAGTAAGTCATTTAGCATTGCTCCCAGTACCGCCTGTAGTAGCCATAAAGACTCCCAACTTATTTTCAAAATAATTTATTTCACACCATAGAACTGTTTAGTTTATTGGAAAATGCAGTGAATTGGTATCAGGAAAAAAACATAAGGACTAAAAGCATAGTCCATGTTTATGTATTTTTCCCCTCTAAAAAACTAACTAAAGAATACTAGGAGGGGTCCAGTGATCCTATGTCTTTTCTTTTCACATTTTCTTTTAAAGTTGTCTTCTAATTGCATATTTTTAGAGCTTTCTGGTCACAGACCTCTAATTATTTGATTTCTTAATCTTACAAACTCTCAGAAGAAATTTATGTTAATGTAACAACCACGAATTCAGTTCTTTGGATATGAAAGTTAGACCAAGCAAGGATCACCACATTTTGAACATAACTCCATAGCTTTCAGTTGCACATACATTCAAAAGAGTAACTTCAAATTGTGTATATTCATATAAAAATACTACAGAACTGGAGACACAGCAGAAAACCTATGAAAAGATGACACCATTTCCCACAGCATTCTCCTGGAGAAACTGGCTGCTCATGGCTTGGACAGGTGTACGCTTCGCTGGGTAAACAACTGACTGGATGGCCGGCCCCAAAGAGTGGTGGTGAATGGAGTTAAATCCAGTTGGCAGCTGGTCACAAGTGGTGCTCCCCAGGGCTCGGTGTTGAGGCTGGTTCTCTTTAATATCTTTATCACCGACCTGGATGAGGGGATCGAGTGCACCCTCAGTAAGTTTGCAGATGGCAACAAGTTGGGCGGGAGTGTTCACCTGCTTGAGGGTAGGAAGGCTCTATGGAGGGATCTGGACAGGCTGGATCGATAGGCCAAGGCCAATGGTATGAAGTTCAACAAGGCCAAATGCCAGGTCCTGCACTTGGGTCACAACAACCCCA
The DNA here is from genome assembly GCA_008921705.1 of Burhinus oedicnemus. Classification (NCBI taxonomy): domain Eukaryota; kingdom Metazoa; phylum Chordata; class Aves; order Charadriiformes; family Burhinidae; genus Burhinus; species Burhinus oedicnemus. Next base: position 175,526 of record VFFE01007199.1, on the reverse strand, counting down.
TACAGCACTACAGGTTTGTGGAAGTATGGCTGGAAAGCTGCCCAGGGAAATACGACCTGGGGGTGTTAGCTGGTAGCCGGCTGAATATGAGCCAGCAGTGTGCCCAGGTGGCCGACAAAACCAACAGCATTCTGGCTTGTGTTAGAAATAGTGTGGTGAGCAGGATTAGAGAAGTGATCGTCCCCCGTACTCGGCAGTAGTGAGGCCGCACCTCGAATACTGTGTTCAGTTTTGGGCCCCTCGCTACAAGAAAGACATTGAGGTTCTGGAGCCCCTCCAGAGACGGACAACGAAGCTGGTGAGAGGTCTAGAGCACAGGTCTCATGAGGAGCAGCTGAGGGAACTGGGGTGGTTTAGCCTGGAGAAAAGGAGGCTCAAGGGAGACCTTATTGCTCTCTACAACTGCCTGAAAGGAGGCTGTAGCAAGGCGTGGGTCAATCTCTTCTACCAAGTAACAAGTGATAGGACTAGAGGAAACGGCCTCAAGTTGTGCCAGGGGCGGTTTAGATTGGGTATTAGGAAAAATTTCTTCATCCGAAGTGTTGTCAAACATTGGAACAGGCTGCCCAGGGAAGTGGTTGAGTCACCACCCCTGAAGGTATTTAGAAGACGCGTAGATGTGGCACTTAGGGACATGGTTTAGTGGTGGACATGGAAGTATTAGGCTAACAGTTGGACTCAATGACCTTATTAAAGGTCCTTTCCAACCTAAATGATTCTATGAATAAAAATATCAGTAGTTCTTCTATTTCTAGCATTATTTTAGATTAATTACAACAGTACAGGTATGCAATAGACTAAAAAGACAGGAAAATCCTAATCATATACAAAATTACAACAGATGACCCTGCAGAACTGCACCTGGAGAAAGCAAGCCCCACATAACTGCATCTTACAGTTTCTGCAGGAAGCCTGGCTCAAGAACCTCTCACCTCTCTTTGTCTTTTTCTAACTTCTCACATTAATTTCCACTGTTCACAGCCACCTCAGTTGTGCTAATACTGTTTTCAAGGCTACAGCATAAAGCATAAAATTAGTCATCTCTCTCTCTATGGTCACATCTAACTATACCTAAAGCAGTTCCATGTACCCTCTTCTTGGTGACAGTCAAAAAATCCTCTTCTCCCCTGCAAATACTTGTTCTTGCCCTCACAATCCAGTTTACTGTTTTCTCCCAGCATCACAGTAGGAGCTACACCTGGCTCATCCCTTAGCAGCCTCACAGGCACGGAACAAGCAGGACTCCCTGCAAGGACAAGAATACTTATAAGCAGAGTCACCTTTTGATCCCAGTGAAGAGAGAGCCCAGTCTACCCAAAGTTCCTGTAACTTTCCCCAACCCACTCTAAATGCCTTAACCTGTTTTTATGCCACTTCCAACACCTCACTTACACCCTCAAGTTCTCCTCCCTCCTGCATCCATCTTATTAGATAACTTATTAGACAACTGAATTTTACCTATGTGCAATAGATTGAAACTAAAACATCAAAAGTCACATGGAAGATATCATACCACTTGAAATCTCCAAGGAAATTATTCCTTTTAAGTGTCTTCATTGCCTGTAAATGGTTTGCAGTTGGCCTGAAAACATACCACTTTTACAGGGTTTAAGTTAAGGCTTATGACTAAGATTTGTGGCAGCCTAAAAACCAGCATAGATAGTCACCTATCTATTAGCTCAAAAAATTCTCATTACAGAAGAATTATTAACAAGGAACATGAAACATTGTATTATTTCCCCTCAACAAAAAAAAAAAAATCCATGGCTGAAGTGCATAACAAATTGTAAATCAACTTTTGCTCAAGAGATTGAAACTAACATTCTAGAGGAAGAAGAGGTAGAAAAGAGAAAAATAAATAATGTAAAGTGGGAGACATTTTGAAAGGTCACTGGTAACCCTAACTTAAACAAGAATAATCCAAACAAGTTTTTCTATTGAACAAAGAACTGACCATCGAAAACAGAGAAACAAGTACTCTGCCACATTTTTGGTTTAAAAACATTATTTCACTGATGCATAGGAATCTGGAGGTTTTTTTAGGAAAATATAATTTTAGAGATTTTTTATATTCAGCGCGCTTTTTTGCCTCTTTTCCATAATGGAATTCTGCAATTTCCTTTACTTAACTCTATTACATTGGGATTCTTTTATCTTACAATAATAAAAATATTCAGTCCTAGTGGTCTAATTTTATTCTTTCAGCCATATACCACAGATTACAAAGAAAAGAACCTGTGGCCTACACTGTGGAGTGGTTTGCCTCAGACGTATCAATTCCCTTCTCTCAGGAAACAGAAAATAAACATGTTCCCTTTTGTCAACTTTTAGTTACTCAGGAAGTTTATCTTTACCTCAAGGACTGAATTCAATGTCTTCAATAAAAATATCAATTTCAAGAGCAAACGAAACTCTGTTCACTTATACATACAGCTCTAAGTATTCTTTTCAGATGCTCACTTCCAGTTAGATAATAGTTGCTTCAAGGTATGTCAAGACTGCGCAGTGCAGTGCCAAGTAAATGCCTAAACTAAGTATCTCAAGCAACAGATTAAAATAGCTCAGGCATAGCATTCCATTGGTGTGGTTATTCTGTTTCCAGTTGAATTTGAGATATTAAACCTACACTTCATATTCAGTGCTGGACAGAGTTAGCCGAACAGTCAGAAAAATTAATTTCTCCATCGGTCAGAAAAAAGAGCACCATGATTGATGGTTCAAGAGATCCCAAAGTATTTACAAGGGTGTACTTAAAAGGGCAGCAATAGAGAGACGTTAACGTAAGTGCCAACGAAAGAGACTCTTATGACAACGAAACTTCCCTTCGAAAATTTTTATGCAGGCTTACATAGTGATCAATACATTATAAGAAAAGGCCTGTACAGTTTTTGATTTCCCACACTGTTAGAGAATGTGTATTTAGAAAATAGTGTACAGATTCTGTCTTCAAAAATTAATGGTTTGCTTCCTTTATTATCACTAACTCACAGAAGTAGTTTATAGATGTACTCCCATTGATTTCTGTTGGCTGTAATATAAACGTGGCAGAATCAGATCATCTACACTGTTGCATACCGGTCTGTCAAGACTCAGCCTCTAATCATCACCTGTGCTTTTAAAGGGTCTAAACTGATCAGACTATGACTGCAACAAACAGGCTAAAACCAAAAATCATGATCTTTTGCTGCAGCTTCATTACAAGTGTACATTAGCTATTTAATGTTATGCCATCTATGTGTATATGCATATGAGAGAGTCAGGCACACATGAAGTATAATTGCATACATAAAGCTGGAAGAATCCACCAACCAGCTATCCAGGAATATATTCTTCTCTACCCAGCAGAAGACTAAAAATTTAAAAGCCAGTTGTTCTCAGCTTCTGGTGAAATGTAACATGCATCCAAGATCCAGAGTATGCTAGAGAGTCTGTCCAGCTTACATTAAACAAATGCTGCATCTGTGTGATATAAAGGTTTGGAAAAGAGGGAGAAATTGGACCAGCTACCCAATTATTAGATTTTTAGCTAACTTTACAACAAAAAATAAAGTCCTAGGACTTTTTTCTCCTGCGGTGATGCACAATGCAAAAAAATAAGACAGGCATATGTTACAATAGCAGAAAGACCTGGACAGAGAGCTACAATATACTAACGTAAGCTCTGGCTTTCAAGAAGTGTTCAGTGAGTTACCAGGGTACAGATAGCCAAAGCATACATTTAAATACCTTGCTAAGGTACATCTTTCCAACTGTATTTGGCACATACATTAGTACTACATTATGTGAAGCTCTCTTGAAACAAATCAGAAAAGCAACAGTTGGCACCTGTATCAAATAGTTTCTTCTCATTTTTATTAAAGCATAAAAGTGATAGACACTACATTCAGTTTTTTCAATGTCAGACAAGAGGAAGTCACTCACTGTCCCAGTCTAAAAATATCAAAGGCATACTGTGCAGTATATAAATTGAACAAGTCTTATGAAAATGTATAGCCTTTCCAACCAGAGCCCAAGTTACTGCAATTATCTAATACTACCTTTACTTTTTAAAATCCTTTCTTTACTCATAGGATGTGAAACTGAGAAACACACATTTTTTTTCTGAACAACTTCAAGCACCTTGTTTAAAAATGGTGTAAAAAAATGCCAAACTTTGTGGAGAATATTTACAAAACCATTACCAAATGTATGTACTACACTTAGATCTTTATCAGACTGACATTTTGCCTTTGTTTTTTCAACATTCAGAAACAAGTGCAGGAGAGTGCAGTCTTGGAGACAGTCAATCTTTTTGGACCAGCACAGAAAAATTGTTCAAGTTCCAAGTGCTGCTCCACAGCGACAACTCTCTCACATTGTCCCATCAGAGCTCCAGACTGCTAAATTTTGCTTGAGAGTGACAACAAGCTTCTAATAATAAGATTCTTTGTAGTGAAGAAATGTATTTGTTATCAGAAACTGGAATCAAACAACCTACACTGTGCAAAAGGTAATAGTTTATGACTTATCCAATATAGCAGTAAAGGACTCATAAGACCATACCTCTCCTAGCAACTGCCACATCCTTTCAAGTTCACATTTTATTCAGAGCATAATTATTTTTTAAAACAGCTTTTCATAGTAATAGTGTTCAGAAAAGTCAGACTCATTAAACGTCATAAAGAAAATGCACATTAAAAAACCCCTACCTATAGAAATCAATGTGAATGACAGAATGTGAACTTTCCTCAAGTAACTGAAGTAGAATCTTTCAATTTAAATTAATCAAAAGATCAAACAAAAGATTTAAATAACTGCTAGAGTATTGTAATAGTATTTCACAGTTAAAAAACATTATTTCATGAAATACTCACATAAAATGCATATTTACTTTAAAAAGGGAAATGCCCAAAAGAAAGGGAAATACCAAAGCATATTGCAGTCTACTTGATAATACAAAAAATGTAAACCATCACTGCTCACTAGGAAGCAGGGCAATAAAGTTATAAATATCTTATTACAGCTTGATAGTAAATTTGTATGTTAAAATCTGCTCCAGATAGTACTACATTCGTTTGACCACTCTTCATACAGGTTTCTTTCAGGAACATCACTAATTGCTTGATACTGAGCTACGTTTACAAAGAGGCAGAAATCAATAGTGAATCAGAACAGGTGCAAAGAACAAAATACCAACATGGTTTACTACAAACCAGTTACATAAAAATTCCACAATTAATCTCCTCATAAATATGGAATAAGTATAACCAAACAAGTATGAAATTTAAAATTTTGTTATGAGTGAATATCTACAAAAAATAGAATCTTAATATATGCAGCTTTAAATCACTGTATTCATTTTGAAATTCTGCCTGGTGCAACACATGAAAGTAATTTAAAAAACAAAATAAAGTTTTGTTGAGTAAGAATAGGCTTCCAGCATAATTTGAGGCTCAAGCATGGGCCCTGATGAACAGCTGTAGGGGAAAAAAAAAGTTCCCAAAGGCAATGACCACCACAGATATGTTTTTCACTACCGTAACACACCATAGGAAAAGCAGCAGCCTCTGAAATAACTGGATTCTACATTATACAATAAACACCCTTCATATAGGGGATGTCCTCTATTTCTAAATCTACCTAATAATCACTTTTCCCTATTCAACATCTTTCCCATGATTATATGTAAAATGCTAAGAAAAATGCCTTAGCCACAATTCAGTTGGTTATGAGTAAATTTTAATATCTAATTAAGATGGGTCATTATTTCAAAGAGACACCACTGCAGATTAAATGAATGATACAATATATGGCATTGACTCAATTAGCAGTAGTATTTTCTTTGGGTCTAGAACAAGGTAGTACCCTATGCAAGAGTTAAAATGCTTTGATCTACTCTGTCATCTCCAAGAATGTCTTTTATTAATGCAACCGAGATGCCTGCCAGGGCTTTCTTATCACCAAAATCAATGCTGCTAAAGGTGCTACATTTCGCATGTGACCTTAACGCTTAGGTTCTATTTTTGTTCACTGTGGAGCCCTTTTTGCAAGAAAGAAGGCAATAGCTCTGCAGACTCGGCTACCTAACTCTTTATCACTATTTCTATCTAAGAGTTTCCTTCTTTCCTGTCATGCCATATTGCTGAGCTCAGTTCAGAGGTACTCAGATTTCTTTACTCACTCTTCATCAGCAGTGGCCATATAATTCTTATAAATAGGACTTGATCCTGAAGGTCCTACTCATAGATGTAAATGTATGTAAGTGTCTGATGAGATTGGTACTGCCTAATAAGTTTGTGAAACACACAGACATTATGGAACTGTAACATATTATTATAAAACATTTACATACTCAAAGACTGCAAAACAATAGGATTTCCTTACTATGACATATTTCCCTCCCACACCTGCAAGCAAACCAAATTAACATATCATCATCCTTCATACTTTTAATCTAACACCAGCTCTGTAATACAGTTTATAAAACTCAACAAAACTAAGCAGTCAATCTTAGCAATAAGTCAGAATAAGTGCAAAATAAGTCCCTTAATAAAACCATCTGACATATGGATTGACTTTTCAAATAATTAAAGGCTTAATATGTTTGCCATTTACAGATCAAAATCAACTGACATGATAGGCTATAAACCTGGAACTTGATCTTGCACTGGTGAAATAAAGAGGGAAATTCCTTCCACTCGAGTTAAGAATGTCAAAACCAAGGCTCTGAATGGGCAAGGCCTTGGAGATATTACTGTATTTGTTACCATTATTAGCCACAGCTCCAGTTTCTACAATCTAAGAAATGGGAACGGATGGATCTTCAGTTTGCACATTTTGGTTTTTTTGTATATTGTAAAACACTGGTTCATCAGGGAAGTGGAGTAACCACAGTAAACCCTAATTTTCTATCAGAGTACATGACAGAGGAGCAGCCACGCAGCTCCTCCCCTTGACCTAGAAGCTTCCAGATGTTTTTGTTTCCAAAGATAATAGCTAATGAGATGATTACCTTAAGTATTTTAACATCTGAAAGGTTATAGTAAAATTGTATTTCTTTTATTCTTAAAAATCTTCCACACAACACATCAGATACAATATAAAATATTTGCATGTTCTGTAACAAACTCTAGCTAGGCTACAGAAGTGATGTGTTTACAGCCCCTTTCATTGTCAATAAATGTACAATCGCTATTCAAAAGCAAAGTTTCTGAACTGATAGTACTTATAAATGGTAATATTCATTTGAGATCAGGAACTGCTTTTTATTTAACTTCAAACATTTAATCTAGTCCTCACCTTCCTGTTCCACTTTTTAAGTTTAAAGCCTGATTCAGCCCCCTTGAAACTGAGAGGAGTTTTGCAATTAGTGTCCTGCATCTCATCCCCATTTCTCTAACAACTGTTTTCAATCCATTTTTGAACTCTCGGAGGCCTACAAAGTTTTCCCTTAGAGGCAGTATCCAGCAACAAATTTACATCTACTGACAATACAGTAGGTTGGGGATTTTGTTATTAATCAAGTGACATGGGTCTCTCAAAAACAGCCTTTGGAGTCGCAAAGGCTCCTGTATCAAAGGTTAAAGACCACAGAACTAGATCTTCAGCTACAGAAGGGACTTCTCTATAATTCTGTGATGCATCCATCTTATGTTAAGTAATTTTACACTGTTTACTGGTTCAGCAACATCATAAAGTGCTAAACCACAAGGAACTTTGTATTTCCACACTGATGCGTAAATTCAAAATTTTCTATTATAAATAAACTAACAATAATTTATTTGTAACAAACAACAAAAATCTTTCCTAAAACCCCACAGGCATGAAATTTACATTTCAAAGACATTTCAAGCAATTGCTAACAAATCCCGTTTAAAGTAATGCTTTTAAGAAACTTATTTGTACAAAAAAATAATTCTCAACTAAATGCAGAAACTTGATTATCCCAACTCCAGCTCCTAATAACCTGAAGCTATAAAAAAGCCTCAACATAAAGAAAGAGGTTCGTTTCTATGTTCCAGAACAAGAAAAAAAAAAAAATATCGCTAGCACTTGCATATAGCTGAGCCTATCCCTTTAAACAAGATATGGGACAACCTCTGTCAGGTACTGTACTTGTCTTGTAGGCTCCACGTTCAACACAGTTACTACACAATTGGAATCACAGGGTTTGGGTGACAGGCACAGTTGAGGGCAGTTTTTAGTTTTTTTTACAGAATCAACTCTTGAAAACATTCAGGATTTATCAAAGTAAATTCAAGATCTTCTCGGTAAGATCACTGGCCAAAAACTTTAGGCACTTTAAAAATACCTCTGAAAAGAGTCAGCTAGAAAACACTGCTTTATATTATTTTAATCTATTATTTTAAAGGGAGGCAGCATAAGCATTCAGTGGACAGAGAGCAAAACCCTTATCTACCTCCCGACAAGCTGATACCTTCACCACCAGACTACAACTGTGTTTTCTCTCTACCTTTTTTTGTATTCCTTTCTCTCAGATTCAACAGGAGAAATGTAAGATAGCTCCCATCTCAGCCTTCCTAGAAGGCTCGTTGAAAAGAAAGCAAGATCTAGCGTGAAATGACAGCAGCAGATGCATAACTGCTCAGCCTGTCTCACATAATTTGCAAGCCTAAATGCCAAGCCAGACAACACTAATAACAAAGTTATAGCTTCTTAGACCTCCAAGTAAATCTGTACTCTGTCACAGCACCTTACAGGGAAGGAATGGTTCCTTTCAAACTAACGCTAGAATTCACACCTCCTTCCTGAAAAGGCATTATAACTACCAGAAAAGTACCTCCCAAACTCTCCGTGAAACCATAATACAGCAGCCTATAGAAGCATATAAAACAAAGTTTTCAGCAGAACTAAATTTTAAACAACAGTGTTTTGTGGTAGTTCTCAAGATCTATTGGGTTAAGCTATTATGCAAAATGATACACAGAGTAGTTTCTACAAAAGGAGTGATTTAGGCACCTTAAACTAACGTAATTTCAGGCTCTGAACTCCAGTATCAAATAAATACCTGAATCAGGGATACCATTAGATGCCTAACTCTGAAAGAATAAAGCAATTTCTGACAAGTGTCAAGTATTCCCTTACCAGCCACCGTGGGAGTCTCCCCTCTCTGCACAATGCCTATTAAGCATTTCACTTCCCCCATCTATTATTCACAAAGGTTACACACCACAGTCCCTATATACATGTGGATCCCAAACTTTATGACTATCTGAAAGCCATCATGAACCCTTCTGGAATTAAAAATAAAAGGAGTAGCTTCACCTATTTCAAACACTTGGCCCTCCAGCTGCTTGACGTACTGATCTTGAGGGAGGTCAGATAAAGGAAAAGTTAATTTTTGTCTTATTTAGCATATGACTACAGGTAAGGTCACACAAATCTTCAAGTTTTTAATTTACAGAAAAGATTGAGTAAGCAAGTGATCAACAACAGGAAAAAGCGTTTATAACTATCTCAGTGCTGAAAACCAGCACTATCAAGTGGCAGCGATCAAAGTGTTTTAACAAGATTATTATTGCCAACAATATGACAAATTAAGTCTCCCAAACTACAAAACGGTAGTAAGACAAAAAAATAACGTAGCTAGTATGTCAGCTCCAGATATACTGGAAATGCTTAAACACACATGAACCTAGTAAAATTCAGTCCTGAAAAGACATCTGAACTGTGAGGGGCTGGATATTCTTTTTGGATGAGGAACTCACCCAGATTTCAAGTCTGTAATCCGTAAACAATTAGTAGCATCCAGTCCTACTTTCCCATTTCTGACCACGCTGGAAATGAAGGGCGAAAGCGCTGGAGAAATTCTGTTCAAGGCAACTTCAGGTGACATTTTAGTATGTTCCTCTTCCCTTTTGTCTTGAGCTGCATAGGGATGGTAAAGGGGGAAAATAAAATCAAAAAATACCCTACTTATCTGATGTAAATTCACATGCACTCTGCAAACATCAAAAGAAAAAAGCTAAGCACGCGAAGGATCAGAAAGGCAGAGTAACTGAAGCGTGCACAGGTTTGTAAAGAAAAAATAAACACAGATAATTTTTTTCTCCTACCTCTGCAACACTCAATGAAGCCCATTTATTCAATGTCAACATAAAAACAGACTAATGTCCTAGACTCCTTTAATTAAGATCCTATCCATATAAGAGAAATAAAATTGAGAGCTATTCTGACACTTCACAGCCTAGCCCTTCTCGTGAGCATTTCTATTAGAACTCTATAATTGACAAGCCACATTTGTTCTGCTTCCACTGAAATCAATGGGACTTACATTACTGACTGCAATGAGACCAAGGGTTTGACTATCTCTCCGTATTCTCATTTGTAATTTCTAATACCACTAGTGTAATCATAATCAGTATTATTTTTACGTTACTTCATTAGGTAGTTATTTACAGCATTTCACAATGCCTTTTAAAGGCTAACGCTGCTTTTCTTTCAGTGGTATCACCATACTCTCTGAAAGACATCTTCATTCACAAAGCAGATGAAGAAGCTGATGGACACACATTTTCAGCACAGCTTTTTCAGAAGTGCTTGCAATTACATGACCTTATGCTAAATCAGTTAGGCCACTAAGCACACTTTAAGAACCTGCTGCTTTTTAGCTGAAATGCAGAAACTGAGCATGCACATATTTTAACTCATTGCACCACAAAAAGGCTAGAGTATGTGCACAACAGACCGTGGTAGGAGAGGTGGGAGAAAAGAAGGGTAAGGAACCTATTAAAATGCTAACTTAACATATTTGATCATATTCTTAGGCACAAAGTTTCATCTGAAAATTAACCGAACTTGACAGTTTTAGAAAACAAAGTCGTAAATGACTCAAGGTAACATAAACATGCCACTGACAAGTGGGGCAGAAAAGCTAGTACTTAAACTCTAACCATTAGAAGGTATTTTTAAAAAAATCCATTTAATTGAAAAACACCAATACATACTGTATTCACTTCCTTACAAAACACTGCACGTGGACTACTGTATTAGTAAGTGTTCTATACAGAGAGTGCGAACAACTCATGGCAATAGTTGCAATTTTCTGTTGTTTCTAACACTCAGTTTACAAGCATTAGTTGGGAACTAATGGATATTCTGCAAACTGGTAATTCCCTGTAACTGGAAGCAACATTAAAGTGACATATTTTGTTCTCATGGAAGTCATCCACACTGAAGTAGTATGAAGCAATGTTCACGGAACAGTATTTATCCTCGCTATTCGGAATGTATCTGAATAAAGCAAAGGCCGGGCACTTTAAGGCAAACAAAAACACTAAGCAAGACTTCCTAAAAACAGTAATTATCTTTAATACACTGGTTCTTACATTTTATGGCAGCAAAGAAGCTGAAGACTAAATATCCATGTCCTAACATATAACATGTTCTCTTTACATATGATTTGCTGTAATTGACAATGGGCAACAACTTAAGGTTGCTTAGCAAACACCTACAGCAATTTAAGATGTTAACTTCTGTTTGTTACTTTTCTACCAAAAATTACTGCCTACTCACCTTTATTCCTCCCCAGAGGAACTGAAAGAACACAAGCCCATACTTGACCTATTTCAATGTAAAGTCCAATGGCTTAGATTGAATTGCTAATAAAAATGAGGCTAAACTGAAATGATTGCACAAGAGTGGCTAAAAGAGGGCACAGGTTTCAGTCTGCCAGCCCTACCATAGGGGACAGTAATTTCAAGCAGAGGGGCAGCCGGACTGATGAAGGTAAGAACTTCTTAAACCATGAAAAATATGCTGAAAACCAAGATATCCTTCTAGCAATCTTAAAGGTATACACAAAGATCTCAGAACTGGTTCTGATAACGACACATTTTACGGGGACTGTAAGTGTTATGAGGGTAGAATTGTGACACATAAGAGAGACGTGGTGATCAAAGTTGAACAGATGCAGCTTCCAAAGTGAACTGCAGGATGAGATTCCTTATCTTTTCATTAATAAAATATGCAGATATTGTCAAAACAAGATGGAAATGACTGCTAGGCATTTTTCCTGGTTTTATTGCATCACTTCTTTAAGATCCACAATACCTTCTACATAGCAAGCCAGATACACAATACTTAAAGGGTCGCTATCAATTAAACTCATCAATTTATTTTGTAAACAAAGGTCTTTACAAACTATAACACAATTAGCACGATTTTCATAAGTTTCAGCTGTCACGTACATATTTTTTCCCCAGCTTAATTTTCCCACAGTACTGGAAACAGAACACAAACAAACTCAAGGGAATTAACAAAACCAAAATTCACTAGACTGTTTCCCTCCCAACACAAAACACTGGAAAGAAGTAAACAAACTAATAGTTGAACGCTTTTAGATTCAGCAGCCTATCATTACGACTTCAAGCAGCCGTACTGCTTCACAGTAACCATAAAAATCCCAGGCATGGCTTTGGGCACCAGGGAGTGTCCGGATGTGAGACACTGTTCCTCCACCACTGGTAATGACATTATGGGCATTAAGCGAAGCTACAAGGTGGCCAAGGCGAATACTGGGATGGAGGCCTTGAAGTGTGAGGGAACCTTTCTTGTCTAACCCTCTCGGCTCGGCTGCCGGCAGTCTGGTTTTGTGGTTTTCACTTTGAGGGCGGCAGTTAATGCGTGTGTGGGGAAACCAGGGGACCCCACGACCACCTCCACCCACCGTCCCCGAACACATCCCCGCCTGCCAGCCCGCAATGCGATCGGCAACGTGGATCTGCGCAGCCCCGGGCAACCCGTCGTCACTCCCCACCCTCCCCCCGCCAAGTTCCCTCAGCCTCGGCACGGCAGGACTCACACTGGACTGACCCCTACCAGGCCCCGCTCCCTCCCCTGCCGGGCCCCGGCGGCCGCCTCGCCACCGCCCCCCCGCCTCAGCGCGGCTCCCTAGGCCACGTGCCGCCGCGACGAGCCGGGGCCGCCCCGTGCGAAGGCGGCGGGCCCGCCACCCCCGCCGCTGCCTGCCGCGCCGCCCCGCCCCGCCGCGGCGGTTCCTGGCAGCGACGGCCGGGCGGTGCTTAGGCCAGTCGTCGCCCTGGGCCGCACCGGCCCCCGCGCCGCCTCCTGGCCGGCTACTCCCGGGGCCGGGCCCGCAGCCTCCGATCCCCCCCCTTCGCCCCAGCCGCTGGCGGAGGGGGCGGGGGCCGGGGCAGAAGCAAGCAAACCAGCCCGCCCGCCCGCCTGCCGCCGCGCCGCTCCCCCGGGGCCAGCAGGGGCGCTGCTCCCGCCCGCCCCTCCCCGGCCCGGCCCGGGCCCGGGCCCCGCCATACCTACGGCGGCCGGAACACAGCCGCTTAGCAACGGCCGCGGCCACGCGCCCGTCCCGTCCACCCGCGCCCGGCGTGCGCGCCCCCGCTCCCGCCCCGCCGGGCGGCGTGCGCGCCTCCGCCCCCCGCCGCCGCTGCTCCCCAGGCCGGAGGGGTCTTCACCGGCCTCGATATTGGCGGCCGCCGCAGTGCCTGGGCGGGCTGTCTCGCCGCGCAGGCGTGAGGCGGCCGTTTCGTCGCGGCCGGAGCGGGGCGGAGGAGCGGGAGAGGGAGAGGAGGGGAGGGGGCGGCCTTGCCAGCAGGCGTTCGCCAGGGGCACCCCTCCTGGCTGAAGGACCCTGCGGGCCGCCCGCCACCGCCTCCCCCGCGCGTCGCCCGTGGCAACAGGCGAAGCCACGGTTGGCGGCGGGGCCTGGCGCGAAGGCCGGGTCCAGGGTCCAAGGCCTGGGCAGCGCCTTGGCCGGGCCTGGGCCTGCCCCGTCCCCTGGCGCCATGGCCGCTGAGGTGGTGGTTGTGGGATCCTGTATGACCGACCTGGTCAGGTTAGTACCCCGGGGGGGGCTCCCGCAGGCCGGCAGGCCCCGGCGCGGGGCCGGTTCCCTGCTCTCACTGGACGGAGGGGCCCCGAGGTGCCCGGGGCAGAGCGGAGGCGCCCTGCGCCTCCCAAGGGCAGGCTGGGCCGGGATGCACCCCGCCCCTCTTGCCCTGAGCCAAGGAAAGCTGGTGTCACGTCTCTCTCTAGGCCGGGACTGGAGAAGTGGGGTCGGCGCCAGGCGCGGCGGCGAGGAGCCCTCGGCCATGGGCAGAGGGAACCGAGGCGAGGAGTTGGCTGCGGCAGGGGCAGGGGGAAGGAGCAGAGCCGCCGGTGGGGGCGGCTGGGCCCGGGTGATGTCAGCCCTGCAAATAATACTTTGAAAGAAGACTGTGGGAACGGGGAGAAGTTTGAACGTGTTGTCTGCTGGAGCTTTGATCAGCTGTCTGTAACTTTAGGGAGAAGAGAGACTTGGATTTGTGTTTTCAGCTGTGCTAGGTGGCTTGGCATTAGCCTTGCCAGAAAAGCAGCATTGAGTAGTAACCCACATGGGAAATTGTGAACTCCGATACTCTGTATCAGCAGGGGAGTTTGAAACGATTTTATGAAGGTAAATAAAGCTGGTCAACTGTAACACATTTTCAGTTCAAAGCACTTGTCTCCACTAGAAAAGCGAGAAAGAAAGCTTAATGCTGCAAAGAAACTGAAGTTAGCTCCATGAAAAAGTAGGTTATAAGTTTATTACTTGCAGACAACATTTTATGCGACACTTGGAGAAGAGAGAGAGAAAAGGCCTTCCAAGCTATTCATATCCAAACAGATCGAGAAGTGCAAATAGGAAACCCTCAAAAATTTAGCACCTCTGCACCCCACAGCTGGTTTTTAAATTATTAAATCATTTTTTAAAGGAATGTCTCAATTAATTTTTATTAATTTTCTGGGTATTTTGCTTCTAGAGTTAAGTATTTGGGTATTTTATTTTAATTTTTTTTTTGTACATAGGTAAAGTTTGGAAACTTCTTTTAAAAATTAAAGTACAGAAGTTCATGAGCGCTCTTGGTTCCAGCTGCCTGGGTTTTGTAATGAATACTAAATATCAGAAGAATTCCAGCAAAGTTCCAAGAGTTGGCAACGATGCAAATGCTAATCTAAACTGGCTGACCTTGTCAGCCCCAGTAAACTTACAAATCAGTCTTTGATTTGCACCATTTTAAACACATCTGGCTTTAAACTATATATGCAGACTTGGTTGAAATAGGGTTTAAAAGTGTATGTATCTGGACCGCATCAGCTTGTCCTGCTGGGAAGTCTGCAGTAAAAAACACAATTCCTCAATCTGAATCAGCAGACAATTATATCAAAGCCTGTGGGTCAAGAAAGTGTAGAATACATGATTAGAAGAATATGCTGGGGAGTAAATACAGTTTAGGCATAGACATGTGTTGCAGAAACGATGAAAACTCTTAAATAATCATAGAACCTGTGTCAGAAAGATTTAATGCTTTATGTAATCTGCACAACACACTGGCAGCTTTTCAAGAAGAATAGCTGTAAGTCAGAGTAAGATCTTGTAGAACTGATCTTGACGTTATGTGTGAACAAGCTATCAGATGCTTGTGCCGTTATATTGAAATATAAAACGTGGTGCTCTAACCTCAAGACGTTCCTTTTCCTGTCTTTCTAAAATGTGGGAAAAAAAAATCATCAAAAAATTGTCTACCAGTTTAAGCACTGCTGACAGCCACAGCTTTGGACTTTTTCTTGACACTTAAACAAACAAACAAACAAAACAGAAGACTCCCATTTTTTTGGCTGCAAGTTTGATACGATAGAAATACAGTCATTTATTTGAAGCCATATTAACTGGCCATATTGTAACCAGAGATTAAACCGTGGTTTGTAGCCATAGATGCTGTTACACTGAGATTAAGTGATTGAAGAAAAGCCATTTCACTTTCCAGTCAGCTGAGAGGGTTTCTTAAATTGTACAAATGCTATCACAAGAATGTATCTGACTCACCATTATTAGCCTCTACGTTAAGGAGCAGTGAAGGGCTTTTTATTAGTGATAAGCTAATTTGCTTCAACTGAAAAAGAAAGGACAGCCTCATTCTTTCTGTTACTAGCACAGGACTTCGGGCACTTAATAAAATAAGAAAAAGAGTGGTTTAAATTTAGCTGACAAGAGTTTAATCTGACTGAAATCTCCATGTAGTACCCATGTAGACGTAGTTTAAATGTATCCCGTGTTACAAAAATCCTGGTAAAATTATTGGAAAGTACTAAACTAGGCTGGGATGCACCTAGGTGGAGAGCAAAGCTATGAAATAGGGAACGATAAGATTAAATGTGGTTAAAAACTGCCAGGTTAGATTACGATTGATGCCAGGAGGATATCTCTTGACTGTCTTTATATTTGGGATTTAGAGAGGGCTGTATATTATAGGTTTAAAGCTAGGATTCCTTTCAGCAGGAATGAAAGAGCATCAGGTTTTTGTGAGTTTGTCATTTATGCTGATGTTTCAGTTTGTAAAAGACAGGGACAGCAGTGATCACGCCAAATGCCTGTCTATCATCCACTTGGAGGAGGCTAAATTAAGTAAACTAAATTAGGAGTGAGAGTCACACAAAGGAGGTCAGACACATTTTTGGACACATTGTGTTTGATAGGCATATTCACCACTAAAGACTAACGCCTATCTTTCTTAGAAGATAATCATAGTGATTGAGACTCTGCCAGAGCTAGACAATGCTATGTTTTAACTCAAACTGATAAACTACCATGTTGGCCCTCCAGAATACAATCTTGGCCCTCTGTCTGGAAAGCTAGAAGCTCAGAGTGGCAGACATTAAATGATAAACATTCCCAGGTCTGTAGAGCCAAGGAATCAAAAATCAGAAAGAGAAGCTTCAGGCTGCCATTGGATATATGATAGCCAGATTCACCACTAAAAACGGGTAACATATAATGTTTTTACTTAATACAGTAAACTAATGATTTAAAGAAGCATAACCTCTGTGTGAAATGGAAATGTACAATATTAAATTTGCTGTGTCTTACATAATGACTGAGAAGTAAAAGGAAGGCGACCTTCTGTTGAAGACAGTATTCAGATGTAATTTTGAGAAATAATCGCATCCATAAGAAAGGGTAGTGTGCCTTAAAATTCTTTTAAAGGGAAGGGGCCTAGTGGTTTGTTTTTAAAACACTGTTCTCATTGGAAATTCTTTTCTCATTGTCCTGTAGCGCTGCAGTGGCAGAATGTGGGTTTTCTAAAGTGAATTTAGTATAATCAAAACAACCTCACGTACATACATGCAGTAAACCACACTCTTTTGGCTTAATAGGACCAGGAACAAAACATATTTGTGGTCACAATCACAATCAACACTTCATTGGCAATAGCAGGCAATACTAGTAGAAAACAAAACCAGCATTATTCTATATGATCTAGATATCAAACCAGACGGCTACCATCCATAGTATTATTTAAATAGTTTCTTTTCTGAGTAATATTTGCAGACTGGTTGTGGCATTGGCATTTTAATTCATATTAAATCAGGACAAGACTAAACATATAAACCAATGAGAGTCAGACACACTAAAACAATTAGAATAAACAGGAGAAACTTTGGCATGGCAATTGAAAACAGCAGAAGCAAAGAACAAAATGTAAGATGGAAAAACAGTCTTTGGATAGTCACAACAGCAACAGTTTTTCACTTTGACTCAAGAGAATGAGACCACAACCCAAATACTGGAAAACGGTGTTTGTTAGGATGTTCAAAATTTGAAGTCTTAGTTTTCTGTAGACTTCTTTCCTTCCCTCAGGTTGCTTCATTCCCTGTAGGAAGTAGGACTAAAATTTCTGCTTCCAGTCTTCTGTTGTAACAACTGTTGTTAATAATTACAAGTAGTAAACTGATTGACTGAAAGCATTCAGCAAGAGAAGACAGACATGGCAGAAAAGGCATTGAGCTACAAAGTAGTATGTTGCCTGTCTGGAGTGGACAGCGATGACAAAGACACATCTGGAATTAACATCCCAGAGTGGCCTGATGAACGCATCGAATCATCTTCACTAACCAAGCACAGACTCTGCTTATCCAAAACGGCAAAGGTGTATCTCCATTAGTGAGATTCTACTTCTTCCTCTTAAGCCTCTACTGGTGGTTACTGTCAGCTGAAGTAGGTGTCTCATTGGAAATGTCCATGATCCAAAGCCTTGTCTGTACTTTCGTTTTTAAATTGCAATATTTGGGACAATAATTTCAGGCTTTTTTGTGGAAATATGAAAAGGAATTTTCTTACGTTCCTTTTGAGCGAGCAGGGAAAGGCTCACATATGACTTCATTTTCTTCTTTGCTTTGTTTCCAGGTCTTTCACATATGTTCTCATTTCCACCATGTCTCATGTGTGCACAGTCACTATGTTATGTTTTTTCTTGCTTTAATGTTTTTTTTTCTGCTCTTCAGCTTCTCCTAGCAGCAGAGAAAAGTGTTCTAGAATCCTTCAAATCCATTTCATTTGTGTTTTTGTTTTTATCTGTAATGCTTCCCCTGCAGCAGCCACTCCTCATTCTAGTCAATCTGCCGTTGCCAGCAGCATGGGAAAGCACAACTATGAAGGAATACAAGCTTAGTCCAGTTGAGGAAATTAATCTTTTGGATCCAGAGAAAGGCATCAAGGCATGAGAGAATGTGTCATCTGTGAATTGTTTAGTTTATGTAATAGTGAAAAATCTGGGCTTGATTTCAGAGCCTGTACTGTTCCCTTGTCGTCTTCTCTGACCTAGCAAAGTTTGGATGTATGGTAAACGCAGGATGCGCAGGCTCAGTGTTTTGTTGTTCTGCCCTGATTTTAGAGGATCTAAATGTGGATTAGAGAAACTCCCCTTTGCCTTCTCTTGTCTGGCAGGAAGAAAGCTGTATCTTGGGTGCCCAAAAAGAAAAATGGGGTAAAAATCAAGATGATGAAATCCTCAGTAATGAGATTCAGTAAGAACATTGCAGTTTGTTCCTATACAGCTTTTGAATATCTGTAGTGATCCAGACACTGCGCATCTGATGTGGGGCCTGATCCAAGCTCATTTGTGTCAAAAGAAGCTTTTCACTGCTGTAGACTTTGTAGTTGAATTGTCATGCCCCCCCCCCCCCGACCTGAGCAATCAGTTTATTTTAGGGTAAGACACAGTTTAATGTTTTAGTGTGTTAAAAGTATTTGCTGTTATACTTCAGACCTGAAAAGATTCTGACAAAGTTCTTCTAGCAAAAAATGACAAAATATTGAAGAGGGAGAAAGGGGGGAAAATATCTGTGTGGGTGTTTCTTAAATTAACACAAAATAACTAGGGCAAGGCCACCAATGACTTTTTTTAACCTATTACAAGAGCTGCGTTTGCAGCCGCAGTTACGAACCCCAGGTGACAGACAGTGCACTATTGATCCCAGCTGGCACTTTCTGAAAGAAACTATTGTTTGTGCAATAGAGGATGCTGTGGGTCCTCTCTGAGAAGGAGACTGGTGGTGCTAGAACACCTGTTCAACACTTGTCTGTGGCTCTTATCCATGAAAACTTTTTTTTTCACCTTCCTAAAAGGAAATGTGGAAGTTTTAAAAGTCTGGGGAAATATGGATGTGAAACTGGTCACACAATGTCTTTTCACTTAAGCGCAAGAAAAGTGTAGCTTTCTGGATTCTATTTAATTGAAACCTCCCTATCCTTTCATTTGGTGTCTTCATTTTGTCTCCTAAGCTACTGTATACTGTAATTAGGTGCTGTCTTTCCTTCCAGAAGCAATTCCATTTCATCAATAGCTAATATGACTCTTGTTTTGTAGACTTGTTTATTTAGTTCAGTTTTAATAGTATGCATTTAGTAGTGCTTTTGAGCTAAAGAATAGCCCTTGTGGTACTATGGGCAGGCCTATACTACATGAACACGATAGCTGAAGTAATGTCTTTGGCTTTCCAATAACTGAGAGGTAGCACTATTTGTCCTACTGTGCATCTGGAAAACATTTTGGAGTTGGAGGAAGGGAAGAGGGACAGCTTGCTTTGTAAAAAGATAGGAAAAATGTAAAGAGAAATTAGAGGAAGGTCTTAAAAAGGAAAAACTATTAGGTAAGACATAAGGTTTTACTGCAGAAAGCATGAAGAGTCTATAGAGTTGAGGTTGAGAAAAAAGGCAGAGGAACTACTAACAGTGACAGCTCCCCAGCTACCCAGAGGCCCCCTTTTTTCTGCTTGTCTTTCTGGCAGCTCTGGCTGTCTGCTTGCTTTCTGCAGTTCTCTCACGTGGCTGCATGGCAAGGTTCAGGGAAAAGCTCTGTTTTAGTCCTGCTATCTTTTCCCAGCACCAGCATTTTGGAAGATACGGCACTCAGTAAGTCCTCTGTTACCTCCTTCTTCCCCTGAATGAGTTCCCAGCTGTTTGCTTCTGTTCATACCAGCTGCAGTGTCTGGTCTGTTTAAGTTTGTAAATTGCTTTGAGATCCTTCAAGATGAAAGGTTCTACTTAAGTGAGATCGTTATCACCTTCTACGTTTCTCCACTCCCTGTTCTCTGCTCAAGCTTCTTGTCTCATCTCAACTTGGGGTCCTGCATAGTACTCAACATTCCCGGCTCACAGCAACACAAAGCTTACACATAAATTTCAAGTTCCAGTCCTTGAGTTGTTTGATGCCTCTCAGAGTACTTCAGAGCTGAAGGTTAAATATATGTATTTTCCTGAGCCGATGCCAAAATACTTAGCACTTGCCACACTGAGATTGTACTTCTGCATTTGCGTCTGACTTCACGTTATTTTGTGTGCTTCAAGAGACTGTATAGTTCTCTTCCTCCCACTTCTGAAGGACTTACTCATTCTAGGAAGCATTCCAGCTACGATGTTGTTCTGTGATCCTACACTATATTCTTATAGCCATACTTTGTTCATGTTCTTGTGGTTAAACTGTAAGCCTGTCAGGGCAGGGATTTCACTCCTGTTGGTGTAGTGAATTTAGAGAGTGGAACCCTGACAGGAGTTCAGAGGGCTCTCTGTGTTCAAAGACTCATAGGCAGTAATACAGTGTTTGGACAGGAGACCCTTTTTCTGTTCAACTGCACTTCTAGCTGTTGTCTTCATCTTCCATATTTTAACTGACTAGTAAGAGAGTTTTTTCACTGTATAGTTTCTACATGTGTTTATTCCCAATGTCGTTCACATTCCAGTGAAATTTCCCTCTTTCCTACGAAAGTGAGGTCATCTTAAACCTGTGTTTATGATATTGCAGTCATTTCCATGGCAGTAGACTATGATATCATCAGTGGAGGATTATTCCTTTCCTATGTGTGTTAGCAATTAAAAATTACGGTTTGTGAGATAAAACTAGTGTTTACCAAGCTTTTAGGTTTAGTCCATATGAGGCAGGGAAACTATTGCTTAATTCTCTAGAGAGTTCACTTGGGTAATGGAGTAAATGAATCCAGAAACATTTTGATCCTGGCAGGTGATAAGTTTTTGGGGGTATATTTTTCTAATGGGAGAAGAAAATCAGCTACTCCATCTTGTGTTCTCTCACCTGGCAAAGAAGATGTTTGAAACACTATGGTACTCATTGTTTTATTATTCAGACTACTTAAACGCTTGACTTAAAGTATCACAATTTTCCAGTCTCATTAGACTGGCATTTTTTCCCTTTGGAGGTCAGTAAGCTATTATAGACTACCCACAAAAGTAAAACAATGTGGTTATCAGTCTTTTCATCTTTTTAATGGCTGCCCTATTAGCCAGCTATCAGTAGCTGAATCTCTTAGTTGAACCTTCCTAAGTATGTACATGCTTTCTCATAGGTTGGTGACAGCAGAGGCCAGTTTCAACACTGCCATGGCAAAAGAAAATTCATTCATTTAAAATGTAGTGTCCAGTGTTAAAACAGTTGCTAATGCTGCAAGATGAAAATTGTGGATTCACAACATAATCTATTTCATCCCTTCAAATACTGAAGAATTTTTAAGCCAAGGCAGTAGACTGTTCTAAACAAGAGTAAAGAGAAATGGAAAAGAGATTAAAGTTTATAGAGAACATCATCAGTCTAGGTATTGCAACACAAGACAAAATTTGTAGCCATTTTTTGGTAATGTAGTTTATAATTACAGAAATACACTAACTCTATGCAAATTTCAGCCTGTCTGTTTTCCCACATAACAGAAATGAACTCCAGTAAAATACCCGTTTAAATAAACTATGTCAGAACATTAGAAAAAATCTCAAAATGGTGTGCCCTAATTACGTGCAAGACTCGCATGTGTCCAGTTTCACAGAAAGTCTAGGATGTGAAAAGGTTGTCCCTGAAATTATTACCATGTTAGTAACTACAGTATAAAGAAATTCCTTTATCCATTGACCTTCATGGAAACAGAACCAGGATGGAATGGAACAAAAGACAGACAGACAGAATTATTGTATGTAGTTTTTGGAGACTGATATTACTAATGCCATAATGGACCTGGCCCATATTTACTGAGTGTAAAGTCAGGTGATGTTACAGCAGCATCCTGAGTGTGCAGCTTCCCCATCATTCTGCATTCCTGCTGAGCCTTCATCTGTCTCTGGAAAACCCAGAGTGACACCTCTGTTTGAAGAAAGTGAAGAATCAGGAAGTAATAACATTGTGATCGGGGAAGAGGCTGTTGGGATAAAAACTTGTTTAGCAATTGTCCAACATCAACATCAGGAGTGAGCGGTTTGTGTTCATTTCTGCTACAGAAAGATGTCATTTTATCTCAGCAATACACAATAGCATATGGCCATGGCTTCACATTGTAACATCCCACTTTACAGATAGCACAACTGTTGCCTTTTGCTTTCTGTAGCGTTCTTAGACATCTGTGCAGTTCCAAGTAAATAGCATGCAAAACAGTGATACACTGGGCATTGCCATTGTCAGTACTTCAGGGTATTCCTTGGGCTTCTGCTGTATCCCAACAACACAGATTGAATATTGTGTTGTGTTATGAACGTACATGTAATTTCTTGCTCCAATGAATAGTCTTTTACCATGTAACTCCCACAGTTTTTTATTGTTTTGGTTATTGTCCCTGCTACTATTGGAAGTTCTTTTTGACTATTTAAAATAAAGCATTTCTTTCCTTTTCAGTCTGGAGGTGTTTGCCATACAAGATTCACTACAGTCAAAGGGGAAATTGTCTAAAAGAACTCCCTTGAAAATATTTGTCACAATAAACAGTTGTTAGGCACTATATTTTAACACCCAACACTAAGAATATTGTATTTTCTCCCCCTTTATGAGCCACAGAATGATATGATTAATAGTTCTGTTCTGTCTTGTTAATGAATTACTTGCTGGCTGTACTGTTAATGGAAACAACCATTTTCCTAGATGCATTTCTAGACATAAATATCTTTGGGTGAATTTTAGCACTCCTGACAGTAAAGAGCTGCTGGCACAAATCAAAAGCTGCAATAAAAATCGTACAGAGTCGATGGTAACAAATTTGTGTAAAAACACTCTGGGCAGGCATATATATGGTGTTGCCTCAAGGATCTGTCTGAGCTGTTCTTTCCATAGGAGCTTACCAGTAAGGTTTTGTTTGCTTGTTTTATATGGCTCCGGTTGTGAGCCCCTATATCACGCTGCAGTAAGTTATTTGATGCTGACATCCCTGGTTTTTTCCAAGCCTAGTATCATATACTTTGAGCCTGAAGAAAATATGAAATGATTTTTCACTAGTATGTTGCCTAAGTAGGTGCAGCTTTATAGAACACATTGATCTTTGTGACAACTAATTATAAAATAAGAAGTTGGTAATGTTCCCAAATATATCAGTTGTGTGCTCTCTCCTAGGTTTTATTATTTCTTCTTTCCATTTCTGACTTTAGTCCATTTTTTCTCCTTTTTTCCTGTACTAGATCAATAGCACGTCACCCCTGAACTATCTATGATTTCCCTTCATTTGCCTGCACTTCTTGTTGTCTTTCTACATCATGTTCTTACAGTGCACTTTTTTCTGTATTGCTTTATTCCTGCCTCTCCTCTTTTAAAAAATAACTTTTGATTCCAAAGAATCATAGTTCCCTTGCGCTAATTTCTTCCATTTATCACTTGTTATACTTCCTATCCTCTCTCGGATCCCTGTTTATACAAAATGCATAAACCTTGATAGTATAAACAGCAGAAAGAAACACATGTGTTGGTGAGAGCTGAAAATAAAGGATGGAAAGGAATAGGAAAGACAGATCAAGTTCAATACTCATGTGGAAAGACAGGCATTTTCCATGTTCTCAGCTGTAATGAGAGTGAATATGCCTGCCTTCTTCTAATTGTCTGATCCTGTTAGTATTATTCATTGGGAATATCCTGTTAGTATTGCTTAGTCTTTTATTATTATTATTATTTTCCTTTTCTTTTTTTTTTTCCCCTCCTCCAGAAAGGGCAAAGTAAAAAATGACCTGTTGGGAAAAAGCAGTTGGAGGTTTTGCTGGAGCTCATAGTACTCCATATAGAGGCAGCAAACATGAGCAAATTTTTCTTCAAGTTTCAGTTTTCGTTCCCTGTTACTCATTAAATTCTGGACATTAATGGAGACATGGGAGTTGTCCATCAGCAGGCATCACAAGCCAGGTTTATACAGAATTACACCTTTCTGATTTTTGGAGATCTGCCTTTCCGAAGAGAGCTTAAATGATGAAAAAAGTAAAGGTACTTACTGTCACAGGGGAGTTAACCCCAGTCAGCAAAGCCCAGGCACCCCTGCCTGCATCCTGCACATTTTCATCTTTGCCCCACAAGCCTTAATATTATTGTAATCCAAGATTTTAGTAGATGCCTTTATAATTAGATTGGACTTCAGATAAAGCTTTTTTTATCAGTGAATCAAGGGTAATACAGTTTCAAAGTAAAAACTTGTCTAGCACTGTGAATTTAGCCCTGAAGTGATCAGGCAGTTGGACTGGATGATATTTGTAGATCCCTTCCAATGGAGCTCAGCTCAGCTTCCCTTTCCCTTTCCCTTTCCCTTTCCCTTTCCCTTTCCCTTTCCCTTTCCCTTTCCCTTTCCC
>VFFE01007199.1:106257-150641 GCA_008921705.1 Burhinus oedicnemus | reverse complement strand
GTTTAAATATATTGATTACCTTTATTATCTATGATACATTGAGTAAGTACATTTAAACTAAGTATTGTTTTGGTTATACTTTTCATTTGTGACCCATATGGATTCTGTAGGAAGCACTGTACTTACCAACTTGATGAAAAATATCGTATTAGCCAAAATTATTGTCCTGAGTATGAGCTTTTAGAGCAACATCTTATTGAAGAAAATTATCAATATTTGGACTGCACTGTACTTCATCTTGATGACTCTGTAGTGAGAACACATCTATGAAGTTGCTCTTAATATTGTAGTTTATAAAGCACAGTATGCTTGTGTGCGAAATGCCAATACTTAGTAGTGTGGGGGGTTTCCTTTTTTATTTTTTCAATTAAAAAAAAAAGAACAGAAAATACTGATGACAAGATTTGTAGGGGGGTCAGCAGGTGCTCTATTTTCTGCATGATGGTAAAGCAGAAACACAGATTACTTTGTTGATTTACCGGTATATAAAAAATCATGATGACAAGAACAAGGACCCAGTGGCCTATCCACTCAACCATATTATTTCCACTTTGTTCATTGTTGTCTGATAAATCCTTCCTTTAAGAGGTAGAGAAAAGATTAATGTTCACATATGTCTTGTTTATCTTAATATGTCCTTGGGCATGTAAAGATCACTCTTTGCTTGGGTTGCAAAGGTTGTTTTGTTTTGTGTTAGTTTTTTTGCTTTAACCCTGGTATTTCATCATGATATAATATTCTGTTCGGCGTAGGAACTGTAGGCAGCCTTCTTTAGTCCTGGGTGAGCACAGCATGTTTCAGAGACAGCCTATTCTAACATCACCATCAGATTGCCTTGAAAATAATTATGTAACTGCACTTCCAAAAATAATATAATCGAGAGACATCAATGAAGAACAACGTGGGAGGCAAATAAAGTTAGAGAGTAGTAATTTTGAAAATTTCCACAGTCTTTCTTAAATACAGAACAGATGTTTGGTAAGAATGATGGAATGTTTGCTGAGACTTAAATATCTGAAGATAGATTCATATTTTGGTTTTTTTTTTAATCTCCTTAGAGCTTCAAGTTCAGAATTAAACATTCCACAGATTATGACTTCATCAGTGTTGTGCCCACCTTCTCCCAAAATTTAACTGCTAGTGATGTGCGGAAAAGTTACAGGTTTGTTGTTTCTATGAGAAAGCTTTTTACTTTTGGCAGTTAGTCCAATAAATAATTTCTTTGTGTTGAAGGTTTCTTACTCCTAACATAATTTAGGAATTTTGATCTCTTGGTGATATCATAATTTCACTGAAGTGTAGTACAGTGTGCTACTGTAAATGTTTTGGGACATTCATCTGGATGCCTTCTTGTTTCATCTTTTAATATCTAGGAGAGTAAAATTTGCTTGTGTGCAGAGGGTCAGCAGAAATGTTCAGTGAAGCTCTTCTTGAAGAGCTGTGGACATCTGTTCTCATTCAAGGTATTATGAGTTTCGGTCTTTTTAAATTGAGGTTGTGATTACACACAGAAGAGGATATCAGTCTCGTGGCCCTCCTACCTGTAGTCTCAGCCATTCATTTAATTTTCTCCTCTGCTAGAGATTTGCACCAGTTGTTTCAGCTCAGCTGTTTACCCATTCAAGTAATGAGATCTACAAAACAGTTTGTCTTTAAAAAAAAAATAAATTGTGTTTGATAAAATATATGTTTTCTCTGATGGCAAAGCTGATTGAAAAGATTCCTGCTGCTCTGCACCAATTCATCATTCACTTGTTTGTGTTGTGGTGACAAACTGTATATCCTGTAAAATCAAACAGGTTTAAAAAAACCCTCTGAATGCATGATGGGGTAAAGCTTTTGCATCTCACTCTGCCACTGTGCTTCAGCACTGTCCTGGGAAGGGGCTGCTCTTTAAGCATCAATTATTTTGCCTGGTACCAGTTTGGGTCGTGTTTCTACACTGTTCATTACTGAGGGCTAGAGAGAGAACCCAGACTGTCAAACATCCGAGCAGTAACCAATTATTTGAACTGTCCGAAAGGCTGACTTTTTTTAAAGAAAAACTTGTCATGTTCAGGGACATAGGGGGAAGAAAAAACAGAGATTTTCTATGATTTCTAATTGTCTCTTAACAATTTTTTCAGTGATTAAAGATCTGAAATGAGACTAAGAACCTAGAAGCGGATAGCCCCATACTTAAACTAAGCTGTAGTTAACTAAATTCCTGAAGTAGTCTCTTTATAAATCTTCGAAGTTTTCTACCTTCCAGTAAGATGTTTTAGTGGATTATTAAAAGGGATGAAAGCATAAACGAGTCAAGAACATCAGATTTAAAAGAATTGTGGTCTTTTTAGCTCTGTGTAATGGATACATGTTCAAATCTTTAAAAGTTGAGCTAGACAAAACAGACCAAGGCTAAACCAAAACATCAAGCCAGATCCAAAAGAGGTCTGAGACTTTTTCACCACAATGTTGTACTAATATTTCTAGTTAGATGCAAGAACTGTTCTCTCCTTTGTATTTGTTCAGTTCTGAGAATCATGAAAGCCCAGTAAATTGTGTGTACTAGACAGTGGCTAGTTACACCTACTCTAATCTTACAGGGATTTTCCCTGTTTTAGGGAATTCCCAGGAGGGGAGAAAGAGCCGGTTTTGTTCAGTGATTCAAAGAGAACAGAATCAAAGCTGAATTCTAGACCTTTACATTATATTCTTTCTATTAAGACACTTTTAAATGCAGTATTTCTGCTACTATTTTGATACCCCTGATTATCTACACCTTTCTTCAGGATTAAAAAAGAAGTCTGAATGTTTCATTTGACACTATGTACATGACAGTCATCTTAGATAACATGATATCTAATCTAACATACAAATTCTCTTTCCCTCTGAGTTGCCTGATGAGAACATTGTTTTCCTTTTAGAGAAAAATATTTATGTACTTTTCTATTTTCCTTTCTCATGCACATGTCATTTCGCAGAAACATACTGATACTTTATGCTTTTCTTTACTATGTCTAATGAGCTGAGTATACTGTACTACCTAATTAAACCTTAGTTACATAGCATTCAGTGTTTTCAACATACGAAGCAGTATCAAGTCAAAGTCTGAATGTTGGCGTAGGGCAGTCTGGCTGTACTGCTGCCAGAGAAGGCAGTCCTGCTCCTCCCCTCACTCACCTTCTCCTCAGTCCTGCAAGATCTGGCTCACCCTGGCTGCTGTACAGTAAGTTGGACCAATTTGCTGATCCAAATTAAAATGACCCTTTGAACAAAAATATTTTGAATTAGGAAGCTCTGTAAGCAACAAAAGTTATGCAAGAGAAACAGTGGGAAAATGCTGCTGAGGGGAGGGCGTGATTTCACATCAGCTTAAGCTAACAGTAATAATACATCTTTGTCGTACTTTCATGTGTTGAAAACAATGAACGCACATTGGTTAGGTCAAGAATCAGAAGCAAAACCATGATTAATTTCAGGATTAATTTATGCAAATGCTGCTAATATACATCTCTCCCTTTTCCCTCCTTCTTCAGACTTTCTATCTCTGAATATGATCTAGTCACTGCTTAGGTGGGAACTTTTCAAGAAAACCCAGAATACCAGGAAAAGGGGCATTAATGACTCAGTAAGTTGCGCTTTCACCTCTGATTCAGTGCCTCAACACAGTAGTAAAGGGTTCTGTTCTGTTTCTAAAGCCATCCTTCCGAAGGGATGTCTGTCTAAATATACAAATGCTCATCAGCTCTAGCCTTTAAGGGAACTCGTGGCACGCACTTACTGGAAGACAGGGTTGAAATTACTGCAATGGTGAAATTCTTATGTGTGAACTTCTATTCATCCCAAACCTCTGAAACATAAGTGGATATAAGATTCTTCATTTCCCATGAACAAATGTGGGCAGCGTTGCTGTGTGTGTGCTTTACATTTAAATATTGTTTTGTAAAACTCAGTGGAAATTCTGAGTGATTATATTCCTTTATTTGTAATGTCTGAAGTATTTCAGCATGCTTCAGTCAGAACTTTCCTCTATAAATACGATTCACTAGTACAGTGCACAATTTGTAAAACATAATATATAGTAATTTTATTTCCCATCTAATAAGTGTTGGGGATTTTCAACATGAGAGCTCAATATCCTTTGTACCATTTATCCTCTCACAGCTGAGCAGGATTTGTCAAATAAGCAAAGAGTAGTCTGTTGGATAGCAACTTAAATTAGGCTTTTCAGGTCAGTGTTTTCAAATTATGTCAAAGTTGTAAATGGCTTTACAAAACATTTTATGTAACAATTCTGAAAGCCCATGTGATGGGTTTTCTAATTAACTTATTTAGCCTAGTTTTGGAGCAACATTAGCTGTTTCATCACTTTTAGGCTATTTTGAGTATTCTTTGTGGCACCATCAATAAGCCAAGAATTTATAGGGTTCCTTAATCATACAGATTACTCATCATTGCTTGCTCATAACAGAAGCCTGAAATGCTCATTAAAATTGTCTGATGTGAATCAAAAGTTAGTATAGTTGCAGAATTAAATGACGAGAGAATAGCTTTATATTAGAAAAAAAATATTCTTGAATGCCTGTTTCAGTGAAAGTGAAACCTCCAGGCTTATATATAGATCAGTACTCTGAATTTGTTTAATACAGAAAATACAAATAGACTTCTTGAGTGGTGAATTGGTCTGAAAGGATTGGCAGTCATGCCTGAAATGTAGTAAGGTGGGGGGTTTGTTTACAGTGAGCTACAGGAACTTGCTTCATGTTCTTGCCTAGTCTGTTAGCCTATTTTTAAAATTGGCTAATTATAAATCACTGTTCCAACTTGATCCTTTGCCCTTTGCCATGTACCTTTCCATCAAAACAATAAAAAAGGTCATCTCCCCATCTTCAACAAGCTGTTTGATTCCCACAGGCAGTTATTATGCCATGCTGCTTGAAACATTGAGGCCCAGGTTCTCATCTCACCAAGCTTGTTTTTTCACCAGTGCAATTATTATGCTTCCATTGGAGTTGCATGTTGATGCCAACATAACTGAGAGAAGAATCAAGTCATGGTCCGGTCACTGTTAAAACAAGAATATATATGGTTGAACATACTTCTTGAAAATGCATGTGAACTCAGAGCAATGCTATTAGCAAATGTCTGCTGGGATGTTGCAATTGTTAATCTTTGTCTAAAAATATATTAGCTTTTTGCGGAAACAAATTCTATTTAGAATAAGCTATAATTGCTGAAAAATACCCTAAGGAAGGAAAATGAATTAAGACTTGATACCATTTTCATACTGCAGAATTTAAATGAGAAGACGGTGTGAGCTAGGGGATTGAGCTGATCTCTGTTTTTGGTTTTGCCACTGGCTTCTTGGCTGACCCAAGGCACAAAAAGGCAAAATGACTTGCTTAAGTTTCACACCCACAAAACAGGAATAATGATATTGTTCAGCTTTTTAAAGTGTAGTGAGATCTGTGGATGAAAGGGATTATACAAGAGCTGCTATTACCATTTCTTACCAAGGCTGGGTGAAACAACTATTCTTTACTGAATGGCACATAATTTTAGAAGTGTGCGTGCAGTACTCTGGCACTGGCTGAATAGGAGCTTCCTCAGCTGTGTTTTGTGGCCATCATTCTCTGGTCCACAACCATCACTACTTTGGCTTCTGACGGTGAAAATAGCAATAAATTATAGATGCTACCATTAATAAACATTATTTATCAACACTTATTACACCTTGTTCCCTGAAAACTTACCGTTACTCATTGTTGTAAACAGCCTGCCAGATGCTGCTGTGAGCAAACAGTTTTAACTTAGCAACCCTTTCCATATATATATAAGGTACCTGTAAGTATACTTCTAAAGAGCTGTTATATTTTTATTTAAAATGGTTTAAACATTTCCTAACAGACTGTTCCTGGCTCTGCCTCTCTGGAAACAAAATGAGTGCCATTAGCTGTATGTGTGAGCCTACTGGGGTTTCTCTGTTGTCACCGACACAAAATAAACTTGCTGGCTGGCTACCACAGCCTCATGCTAAAATCTAGGATGTTCTATTAGTGAGCATCCCTACTTAAAAGTCTGCATGCCTACCTGCATCTCTCTGGAAACTGTAACTACTGATCAAGCACAGATCCGTAACAATTCCTTCAAAGCAAAAAACTTAATTTCTGGTAGTTCAGTACTTGTTTGGCTTTGCTAGTTTAATTTTAGGTTTTATTGATTTCCTAATGATCCTAAACCTGTGGACAGATGGATGCTGGAATTGAAAATTACTAGGAAAAAAATGCTTGCTTTTTGCTGAGAATTTTCAGTAAATCAGGCTGTGCTCTGTCATTAAGTCTGTAAGATTTTGCAAACTTCAGTATGCCCCAGAAGTTGCAGCATAAACTCAGAAAGTAGTATATGCATATTCTTCATATGCTTTTCAAAAAGCACTCTGTAGTGATCTGCTGGTGCAAAAGCATGTCACCTTTTTTCTGAATTGGAGGGCTGGCAATTTTGAAGCTGTTCTAAGATGTATTGGTAAACTAATGTTATAAATTGGCAAACAGAGCTGAAGTTAATCTCTTCCTCATTATGGCAGATTCCTCTGCATTCTTTCAGACTCCCCTTCCCCACTCTCCCTTTCTTTCCTGCACACTTTTGGAAACCTGTCTAACTATCATTGACTAAACGAGTTGCTAGTACATCATAGAGGCCTTCCCTCCACACATGTTATGAACTTGTTTGTAGCTTAAGAGATAGAAGGAATTCAATTTTTAAACCTTGTGCCTGGAATGTGGATTGAGGAGGCAGAAATTTTGGTATGTATTTTACATTTGAGTTATGTATTTTAATAGAAGTGGCAAAAGTAAGCCTTTTGCATTTGAGAAATTCTTCCACATAGTCTCGGTGGTGTCTTTTCTTCCTTTCAACTTTTGCTGGAGATAGCAAACATCTGGTAGGGTTAACAAAATTACAGTCTCCGCTTGTATTAGTGCATCTGGTTCTGGCACCCATCCCCAGAAAGTTGTAAATGTAATTGGAGTGCATTCAAGAAAAAACAAAATGCTGATAAGTTGTAAAGCTTGATTTGTAAGAGAAAAACTTAAAAAAGTTGAATACGTACGGTGCACCTGAGTGACAGCAGAGGGGAGGAAAGTTTTGATAACGATCTACAATTTTGAGGGGTGTGAACACCAACAAAGTGAAAAATTGCTTAGGGTGGTTCAAGGAGGTATAATGAGATGTAATGAAATTAAATGAACAATGAGCTGAATGTTACAGTAAAACAACAGTGAGCAGTGAGACCTATAGATTTATTATTTATCTGTATTGAGTTAGCCCTGGGGAATCCCAGTCGGGGATCAAGTGCTTCTTTTCCAGTAGAAACAAGAACAAAAGAAATGCAGTCCCTGCCTTGAGTAATAAACAATAAGCTTGACTGGGTGGCATATAATGAATAAACTGAAGCTGGTGGGATGTGGAGTAGAGACCCTAAAAGGTCTTTTGAGTCTTCTTTGGTCTTGCTGGCTGGCTGTTGGACCATTTAGAATTATAAGAATGTAACTCTTATTTTGAAGGTGCTTGTTATTTTCAGTCACTAATGTATGTAAATATTGCTTTAAATTGGAATAGCCTTACTACACGATTGCCAAGAGCTGGAGAAACTATCCTTGGACATAAGTTTTTCATTGGTTGTGGTGGGAAAGGAGCCAACCAGTGTGTCCAGTCTGCTCGACTTGGGGCCAAGACCTCACTGATCTGCAAGGTAAGCACTGACTTGCTCTTGGATTACAGCTGAACTAAACGTTCATGCAAATTCCATTAAACCTTTAAATGACTTACAGAAAAGGTTTTGGTTGGTTGTTTTTTTGGGTTTTTTTACCCCGTCTCTAATTCCCTTTTCTTTTCCTTATTTCAGCTATAAATCTAAGCATGGAGGAGGCTGTTTTAAGAACACTGCCAGAACCAAAGACTAGTTGGCTAGAGATCTGGCAGAAATTGCATATAAAGAAGGATTGCAAAACTTAGATTGATGTACCATGTAAAAGAGATTGGAGAGAATTTGAGATGTTCAAAATTCAAGTAATCTTGATTAGCCCCTCCTCTTTATGTTCCCCACTGTTACAATGTATCAGGGCTTCATTGATGACGTTCAGGTGCTAGGCACTATAGTCAATCTGAAATTTACTTTGTAGGTGATTAAAAACTCAGACATTGACAAGCCAGTAACAAATTTGAGAAGGAATGTAAAACCCTGTGCTTCAAGGGTTAAATCATTTTCTCATTACTTGAGATGAGAATGAGGTGTTCACGTCCAAATTCTAGCACCTTTGCATGCTACGGGATTTTTTTGCCCACTTCTCTGAAACATCTGATACACAGCAGTTCTAAAGCTGACTCAAAGAACATCAGGCTGATTCAGCTTGGCAGATGCTATATTCTTACAATGCTTTTCTTTGATTTTTGTCATTAAACATTGTAAGTTTTGACTGATCATTACTAAGGTTAAGATCACATTTTTTCTCTCTGTAGCCTTATTGTCTGTCCTGTAGATGAAACTTCAAATTGACTGGACGTACTTTGTTATTGCCATAGCTGGGGAGGATGTTAAATTTGTTGTTGGATCATTGTCTGTCAGGGATGTTTTGAGAAGTACTGGAAACATCTCAAGGAAGCCTTTCTCACTGGTTTTCCAATCCAATATTTAGGCTAAAGAATGGTAGCTATAAATCTAAATTAAACCTGCAAGCATTTCTGTGGGTCATTATCACTAGTTATTCTACAGTGTGGGAATTTTTTATATTGGCAATGTTTGTACTTCTGCAATATTGTGTATATTTGATCATCTTTGCATTCAAGAACGATCAGATTCAAGTACAAGATGAACTGGCAATGAATTCCCTGCTAACATTTCCTGCTAAATGTTAAAGGGTTTTTTTCCACTGAAAGTGTGAATTTTGTTTTATTTTTTAATGGTCTAGCCTTTGCTCAGTGCATACATGTTTCTGGAAACATTTGCATTCCTAATAAAATTTAGCAGTTACTATAATATCTAATTACTTTCCAAAATCATATTTATGTTATTTCAATAAAACCTCATCTTCTTTCTTTCTTTCTGATATGTATTTATTGGAGAAAAGAAACAACAGAGAATGACTCCTAGTACCTAGAAATGTTAGCATTTTTTTATTTTTTTAATTTTAAAAGTTAATATTTCCTTTTTAAATTAAAAATGCATTTTATAGCCTCACAAAATAATCTCATCTTGTCTTATATCTGCATAGGTCTCTGGGATGAAGTATAAAGTTTCTTGCTGAATAAAATAAGAGTCAGGCAATAATGAGCCATTACAATTTGATTATTTTTACTTTAACAAGTTATCTTAAGTATTCAGTGGTTCTTAAAGCCAGATTGCTCCTCACACACAAAGGCTGTGGTCAGTATCATGCTTATATTTTGGTCATAATTTTTTATCCAGTACAGGTGCAACAATTGCTTCTACATCTGAAGTTCAGGGATTGGAATCAGTATTAATACTAGAGGGACATTCTGCTGGAGTGTGGCATCCTCTTACAAGGACTGTAATTTAGACAGAGGATGTCCTCAACAAGGGTAGAGGTAGACATCTCAGATCAAGTGACAAGGCATTCTTCATACCTCAGACCTTTAAAACACAAAAAAGAGCCGGTGACTGTCTGGTAAGGATTTGAGAGAGCGAGTTTTAGAATGACTTACAGTTACGACTAGAGATGCCACAGAGTGCTGTGGATTTTAATGTAAAATCCAAGTACTGAGTTTGAGTAGTAGAAATACAATTGGTGTTCTACTTTCTGCCTGGATATCTTTGCAAGTAATACTAATATGTATCACAGTATCAGTCTTAAACTCCTCTCCTCAATTTGCTCAGTACAGTAGAACAATGTATTGATGGAATAGTTGCCACTTCAAAAAGACAAGAAAGACAACTCTTCAGAGAAATGTATAGGATTACTGTCAGGGAACTAAAGGAATGAAGCAAATAAATTAATTGCTTGTGTTCGTACAAGAACCCTGTTGCAGTACTGAAAAATGCACAATGTTCTTGAGAGATTCCAAACTCCCTAAGTAATTTTTTTTTTTTGGTAGTGGCTGTTAGAAAAAAATAAAATCTGTTAAACATCCTAGATTAAGATGGTGGAGGGATGTTGGTCTGAAAGACATTGTGTGTGCTGAAAAAAGTCCTGTCTTACTTCTGACAAACAATTTGGAATGATCCTCACTGGACATTGATGTCACTAGCCTGATACTGCATATACTAAATTCTACTTAAGCCCCAGCTGCATTTGATTCCTACTTAGAAATAGGAAGTGTTGTATTACCATGATATGTAGTCTTCTCTCTTTAAATGATCTTTAAGCCAAATTTAAGTTTAAGTGCTGTAAGCCTGAATCCTTACTTCATTGTAAGAACATAGCTCTATCTCAGATGCAGCCCAGAGTATGATGGATATCTTCAATTGGTTTTTTCCTTTTGTAGTACTGTCTTATACTTGTCTTTAGCACCTGTTTATTTCCCAAAGCAAGGAAAAGACTAAACACTCTCAAAAAAAAGAGCATATAGAATAGATTAAACAAACAATTGTCAAGAAGTATGCGTTTTTGTTGTAAGTAATTTCCAGGTATAGATGAGTTTGATTCTCTAAGCTGCTAAAATTTTAGCTATGATGCCAGCCAGCTCCCTAGCTCCACATGGAAAACATGATAGTAAGCAGGGAAAACCCAGACTGAAAAATACTGATGTAATTCCACTCATTCTAATATGTAAATTATGTGACCATAATGCTTGTACAAATGGCTATTGTTGTTAAGAACTCAAGAAAAAGGAAATGCTATTTCAGACATGCAATGTTCTGTGGTCAGCAGACTAAGACATTTATTTTTCTGAGTACCCCATAGTCCATCTAGCAGGGTCTGAGCAAAAGCAAAATATATTTAAAACAATGTTACATAATTTGACATGGTCAGTAAACACATGGTCAGTTAATCTAAAATGAGTCTGATGCCCAATACTCTGTCTTCCTTGGGGGTAAAGCCTGAATGGAAAGATAAGCCCTGCAAACGCGCTAGGATTAACTGGGTTGGATGCTGATGAACTAACATGGAAAAAAGTTTCCAGAGGAAAAGGACCTCCATGGAGACCCCTCCAAGGGTTTCCCTCCAGCGCTGAGATGTCTTGCTTTGAGCAAAAGTACCACAGCTGATCTCAGTTGTTATGACAGTTGAACAATAAGGGATGCCTGTCTGTCAGTTATGTAGGACCCAGAGCTGAAGGAAGGAAGTTTCAGTTGAGCTTTTCGAAAATGGTTATGAAATATTTCGTTGCTGAAATAACTGAGCAAATCCTGAGATTTGTGGTAGAAGCTTTGTAGCAGCGAAGGAGGGAAAATGTGATACCATCAGGCAGAATGCATTCCAGTACTATTAGGCTGCAGAGATGAGCACAACTCAGGTTTAAATTGCAGATGGCTGCAGTCATCCAGCCTAAAGCAGTTGGACAATGCAGCTCCTGACAATCCGCCCTGTCTGGCAAACTGGGAGTAGTCAGAAATGCAGAAATATTCTAATATGCAAACAGTGAATAACACAGTGACCAAAGTAAATGTTGTTGTTTTTTTTTTTTCCATGTACTAGAGGAATGTTCCATCTGGTTAGACTGTTTTGACCTAAATTGCCTGCCTCCTTTGGTAAAAGACTGGGACCATCCCAAATAATCCTTTAGAAAATCCCTTATAGAGGTTGTAGGAAATGAAAAGTATGTTTCAAAACATGGTTTTGCAATAGAATATGTGGGGGGAAGGATCATCCATCCGTGACACTTTAAATTCTAGAATTCTGAATTGCAGGGTTTGATTGTTGTGATCACTCAGTAGTACTCAGGCTTTCTCCAAGCTTTCTAAAGGACTGAGCTCAATAAATAGACAAATTTCTAACAGCAGGCAATAGAGGCAGCTGCTTTGTGCTTCCAGTAACTCAAATACAGCGTTAGCTATTTAGTGCTGTTTTATGAGAAGATGGATCATTAGTTAGGGCTCCTCATGTAATTCCTTCATTGTCTAGACTGTGACCAGAATCTTGATTTGGCTTCTAATCTGAAAGATGGCTTTTTTTCTCTCGCAAAAATACTTGCTGTAGCATTGGTCAGTCTTTGATACAGCTTAGACACACAACTTGCTCTTGGAAGTGGGAGCACGCACTACGTATGCTGAAGACAAAGGCTTAAACTGGTGAATTAAAAGCTATGTTGGCTTTATAAATGTATTTGAAATGCTA
This sequence comes from Burhinus oedicnemus, assembly GCA_008921705.1. Taxonomy (NCBI): domain Eukaryota; kingdom Metazoa; phylum Chordata; class Aves; order Charadriiformes; family Burhinidae; genus Burhinus; species Burhinus oedicnemus. The sequence continues at coordinate 138,366 of VFFE01007199.1, read as the reverse complement.
TTTTGACATTGAGCAAGTTACACCATTTTTTTCTCCATATACCTCATCTCCTTTGTTCAGCTTGTGTGTTGTAACAAAAAGGAATGTTTCTTAGTCTGAATAAACAGCAAGCAGAATTCTGTTCAACTAAAAGGATTAGTGGAGCTGAAATTACAAGCTCTTTAACTTGCTGTTAGAAAAACAATAGAGAATAGCTTGACTCCCTAACTCAACTTGGTCTGCTGTTGCTGGATAAAACAAACAAAAAATGTTGAATTTGTAAACAGTACATTTAGTACTGAGAATTATAGAAGTCAGCAATGCCATGTTTATCATCACTTTCTAGACCATAACCACAGTTTGATATTTTTCCACCAAGGAAACTTGAAGTAGAAAATTCAAAATATGAACTGCAATTAAGAAGGACACCAGAGTTGCTATAAATGCTTTCAATTCAAAGCTGAATAAGGATCCAGGAGTACAAGATTCAGTACACTTCCAGATTTCACAATCTGCAGAAAGCTTCAGTGTCAAGGGAACGCATTGGTTTTAAGAGAATGAAACTTGAATATAGCAACATGGTTGTAGGGGGAAGTTTTGTAATAGAAGAGGAGAAAACTGCCGAACACTATTGCTATTGTTTATTAGTACTACTAATATATTTTTACTATTGTTTATAAGTTTATTATTTGTTTATTAATAAGGCAAAGTGCTGCAAACCAAAGTGTTGAATGCAAATTCCATTAGACCATTCTGTTGTCTAAAGATGATCCTCTCACCTTTCTGTAGAGAAAACCTATCCTTTTATCTTCTGTATAGGTTGGGAAGGATTCCTTTGGCAATGATTATGTTGAAAATTTGAAGAAGAACGGTATTTCTACAGGTAAAATTTTACTTTAAAGAAACCTTTTGTATTATTTTTTAGCTTTAAAATTGGTAGTGGAGGATTTCTTATTTTATTGCCTTGTTAGATATGTTTTACCATTAAGAACTATGAATAATTGTTTTGACACAACTGGCAGGAATGAATGAATATGGGTGAGAATACGGGGACTTTGGAAATCAGCTGTACTGCTAAAAATAAAATGTAATGTTATTACCTCTAAATCTTAGATGATTACATCAGTGCAAGTCACCTCAAGAAGACTTGCTGTTATGCAATTGTTCAGGCTGGCATTAATGATGCCTGGTGAGAAATTGAAAAATCCAATCTGATTATTCATTCTCAATTTTGAGTTGGGAGGGGAGGGATAGAGTGGAAATGCATTTGTCAACTCAGTACGTTTCACCTCTGTTTTGTGAAATGACATGTGCAGTCATTTTAGAGACTGCAGCCAATGTTTAACACCCATACACACAAAAATCAATCTTAAAAGGCTTTCGGGAAAAGGGAAAATTAAGCATTCACAATATTCTATTATCTTTGCACCTTTGTAACCCTAATTCTCTCTCTTGTGTAAATGTATTATTGTGTGCTGCTTTACTACATGATCACATTTTTGTCTACATGACTCTTGTCTCCTTCCGGGCTGACAAGGATGGACAGATGCAATCACTAAGTGGCAATTCAATATTCTGTTTATCTTTTCTGTTTAATGTGCAGCCAGAAGCTTCGTTGACTGCATTATTCAAATCCTGCTTTAAAGACAGAACTGTCAGTATTTTGTGGGCTTTTTTATTATGCTTATCAGTATAGCATCTAAATATTTCACAAATGTATATACAGGTTTATTCATTGCATATCTTCCAACTTACGCAAGAAACCAGGCAAGGATACCATAAAAACAGTGTCTGTTAGTATACATTTCTAAATCTCTCCAAAGCATGCCTACCTCATGAATAAAGTCTTTGATCATGTAAATAAAGCTATTATAATGCATAACACTTAATGCAAATGTGTATTCCACAAGAACCTTAAATCTCGTGTGTTCTGATTTAAATGATTGATCTTGCGATCTTAACATAAATTTTTAAACAGTCTTTATAGCAGCAAAAGAAAAGCATAGGAAAAAAATTCGGAAATTCCATGATATTGCACTTCATTGATACCTAGATAGATCAATTGAAGGGTTGGAACATTTAGGTCCAAGCTACCAATTTCTGCTGGTTGAGTTAAAAATATCTCAGAATGGTGTTATATTGTCACCCCCTATATTGATCAGCCCTGGAGGAAGATAGGATGTACTGCTGGTGAGGCTGGTCCAGGATCCCAACTTGCATGCCAAGATGTGGAGGCAAGGATGATTTAGTGTGTACAGACTTTTTTGCTTGGGACCATCTTATTTCAGTCTCTGGCTTTTCATCTCAGTTTAATCCTTGTGTAGCCTATCCCTGTTGTTCTACATAAGGATCCTGGGTACTAGATGAAAATCCTTGCCATAATGCCAGTTCTGCCAGCTTTCATATCCCGGATTCTTGTCATATCTCTTCTTTGTTTATGTTTCTCTTCTATTGCCCAACATACCACCTTACTCCTCTTCTTTCCAATTCCAGTCTGTTTCATAATTTTCCCCTCTCCCAGTCTTTCTATCTTCCACAACCTATCAACTACCCATGCTCCTCGGACCATTTAGATCTTTACTGGTGTGTTACTGCCTCTCCCACATTTGAACTGGGCAGCTTGCTGCTCATGCTACTTATTTTCTGTGGGAAGAGCATTGAAAGCATAGAAGACACGTTCTCTGCTTTCAGTTCCAGTGTGCAGACCTAGCTCATGGTGAAAAGAAGCTAGAATTGCAAGGAAATTGTGCACTGACCCTTGTAATTGTGAGCTAGATAAGGGTACCTCCAGGGCAAGTACCTGCAATACTTCAGCAAAACTGAATAAGCATGATGTTATGGACTTTTTTCAGCCTTGTTCAAATTTGAGCAGATTTTTAGATTGGCCACAAAAGGCACATCTTGAGAAAGAAGCCAACCTTTGCCCAGCATCAAGTCCATGTTCTAAAATGTTAGAACACCAGAACTTATACAAAAGGTCACCAGAATTTGTCACAAATAAAATAATAGATTTTTCTCAAATACAGTCCTTGGGAAAAAAATCCCTCAATTTTTTTGACAGTTTTCTACTACAATTCTACCTAAAAAAACCCCACCTGTCATAGAAAGTTTCAGACCACTGGTTAATATTTGACAAATTTGCTGACAGCTGAAAACAGGTTCTTATAGTAGTAAATATGGAAAAATCTTTATAATAGACAGTGCTGCCAGCCTCATTTCTAGTTAATTTATCTGAATAATAATCCAAAGAGGAAACATGTAGCCTCACCACTGCCTTCATAGCACATGTTAATATTACTGTTGAAATGCAAATCTACGGAGAATTAAATACTGTGGTGTTTTAATATTTTCATTTTCTCCAGCCTTGACTCTGCTGTTTCATTGGATAAAAGAAATACTTCCATGTAGGAGTAGAGTGCCTGAGAAGGCTGTATAAATAACATGCTTTCTCTAAGGCAGAGATGTAGCCAAATTAAAGAATGTTGGACTCGCATTTATGTTTTGTGGGTGTAGATTAACACTTTTTGTTGTTGTTAGCTTCTCTGGCATTGTTGCACATGAAAGAGTAATTAGCATTTTTAAATTGCTGGAGGTTATGGGTTCATTTTAGATTTAATTCAATTAAACTGCATCACATGCTATTGGTTGAAAGTAATGTATTAAACTAATGCATGCTCTAACTTTTCCCTTTCTTAGCATTTGTAGGTCAGACTACAGATGCTGCTACTGGAACTGCTTCAATAATTGTCAACAGTGAAGGTACATATTTCTGCTCTGAACTGTACTCTTTGTTCTGCTGCTACAGCCATAAAAGAAACCTTTGCCTTGTCACTGTTGATTGTGGAATTATTTTTTCTACATCTTTCATTTTTTTTCATGATCTTATTCACACTGCATTGCACTTCCTTTTATTACAGGCAGCGTTGTAGGATGAGGTGCCTAAAAGCAGCAGAATCAGATGCTTGGATTAGCAGTGTGGTCGCCATAATTCAATCAGACGGCTGATCTATCTAGTTTTACATTGGCAAGAACACACAGTGTAGCAGAAGGTTAAAGCTCTCCTTTTCCACCTCAACTTACCTAGCACTTTTACTATGAGGAATGGGTTTGCCTCCTCAGCAGACTGAGTCATTATGCCCTGAATCAGGAAAAGGAGTTGTCCTTAATATAAGTAGAAACGTTTATGTTGATCTTGTAGTATTACCACAATTCTTGATCCCAAGTTGCATCTGCAGTGATGAATACACAGTGAAATGGCATATTTGTTTTTTCCATGTTAATTTTCCTTAGCCTGTGCCTTTGCTCTCATGTTGCAGGGGAAGAAGAAAAGAAGGTTTGGCTTGTTTTCATATTCTTCTTCAAGATTGCTAGATTGTCCTCTGAAAACTTTCTGTTTATCTTTTCCTCAAACAAGTTGTGCTATTGAGAGCTCTTGGGAGAAGTCCGTGTGTCTGGATCAAAATTTAGAGCTCAGGACCCATAACATTTATGTAAATATAACAACTTAAGTGTGATTGGATTAGTTCACTTTTGGTGCAGCTAAGAGCCTTCATTTGGACAGTTACCACAGTTTAGCTGACACATCAGCTTAACAAGCTCCTATGTAACCTGATGGTAGTACATTGGGCTGCAGCTCAAAATGGGAAAGGAAACATGACTATTCACTCCAGGAGCAAACCTGGGAAGGAACTGTGACTAAAGGCAAGTCTACACAGGAACATTCAGGAAAATTAGGCAAATTAGTTGGAGATGTGAGTTTAATTTTCCCTAAGTAAGAGAAATCAAAACCTTGCATGACAGCTGTAATTCAGAAATGAGGTCGCTATAATACATTGAATAAACTGGATGCCTGCCTCTTACTTCCACCTCCTTCTCTTGGTTTGGATCAGCAGGTAAATTACCACAGCAACTCTTAAGAACTTTCTTATGCCACATACAGTCACTACTCTGGACATTGTAAATGGGAGAGACAGGGAGAATCCAGTAGTGCACTGGCAGGCCTCACTGTTTTGTACATGTAACCATGTTTTGCACTAGGTTTGGTGTGCAGAATAGTTGAATAAGAAGCAGTCTTATTACTTCCCAATTCATATGCATGGTCAACTAAGCTAAACATGGTCTAAACTTGAATGAACAGAGAATGACCTGTTAAAATTACACCTGCATGAATTTTTTTGAAGGATAAGGAACAAAACCATCTTGTGGTTCTAAAACCTTTATAAGCACCAGGAAAGGGAAACTGATTGTTCAGTGCCATGAGGTTCACAGTGGGCTATTTTACATGTTGGTGTAAGCGTGAAACGTCTCTGATAGTCTTGTGATTGAATAATGCATAATGTCATGCAGTTTGTTTCTTTCAGAAACTAAAAAATACTCAATGAAGTTACCACTGGCCTCAGATTTCATTTAAAATCTAGTAGAAGAGCAAACCTGGTCAGAACTATGCTATAAAGCAAACAGATGCACAGAATTGGTAATGGTTCTGGTTGTTACTTCTCTCTAAAACCATCTGGCGCCTGAGTTGAGTAAATTGCAATAAAATAGCAGTACTTATGGGCTTTGCTGTTGCAAGAGACACTTTTTTTTTTTTTCCTCTAGAAACCTGGCTGATTTGACCTAAACAAGTTTTACAGCACTTTTCAAAGGGCTTGTCTACACATGCATGTTTTACCACAGGAGTTGTGCTGGCATAGCTGAAACACCACAGCATTCAATGCACTGATGTAAAGCAGTTTCTGCTAGTTCAAATTATACCTAAAAGGGAAGCATTTGAAGTTGGGGGTGGTGATGGTGTTCTGTGTTAAGATGACAAGGCACAAATAAAAAACACAGGTATCATCTCTTTAAATTGCCAAGTTTTAGTTGCTGTATTTTCACACACCTAACCTGCACTTCATCTTACCACTTCTTTACAAGTACCAATACTTGGGAAAAATACCAACTCTAATCAACTGAATAAAATCACAGGCAGAAGTAGGAGAGGTACTCAGGTAGAGGGAGCAGGCTATGATGGATGAGTGAAGGCAGAGGAAAAGAAAGCTGTAGAGAGCAGAGTCAGAGGAGGCTCTGAGGTAAACTTTCCCTGATGTTACCTATGTCTGTCTAGCTGGTGCTCCTGAATTTCTGGGAAGATTTTTACTGGTTACTGAATTGCACAGCTATAACTCGTCCATTATTGTGATTGGTAAAGAACTAAAAATTTAAAAATTATCGGGTACATTTGATATTCTCAAAGTTGCGTTATATTCTGGGACAATAAAGTATAGTTTCAATAAAAGACAGAGAGGTTAAATCCCTGCGTTAATGCAAAATGGTAGAGAAATTTTTAACAAGTTTATAGTGCTGCACTGGAAAATGTGCAGCCCAGAGAAGCTGCAAAGGTTCCCTCTGGGCTAGTCTTAGAAATGTGTGCAGAAATCTTTTTCTGGAACCTCATGTTACTTTCAGTTGTTCTCTTTTATGCGACTGCCTTTTCAGATAGGTTTTGACTAAACGCAAGCTTCAGTTTACCAGGACCCTATACACTTCAAATCTGTACTCTTTCTTAAGGAGAAAAGCTAGTACATCCAGCTGGTTTTCTTAACATGTTTTCTTTGAGGTGCATTGTACCGCTTTGAACCCCAGCTTTTGTTTCCCCTTTCAGCCTGCCTTCCTTCTGCTAGCTCTGTCACTTAGCACACCTTCTGCTAATGGTATGCTATTGAATGGGAAGAACTCCATAAAGTGATGATGTGCGTTACACTTTTACGTACATGCATAGAGAGGAAAAAAACCTCTTTATGGATAATTTTTTACATGATTACCTCTGAAGTTTATTGCAGCTTTGTCCATATCTGGTACTGACTGTTGACGGCGCCATTAAGCTGGCCTGACTGGACCAGTAGTTTGAACCAGTCTTGACAACTTCCGTGTTCATAGCAAAAATTCAGTGGAAGGACAACAGAGGTTGGCAGGTCATGGTTAAAGTGCTCTTGATTATTGCAAGTTAGGACTTAAAGCTCACCTACACAGAACACTGTGAGATAACCCTCACTTGAGATAGGCATTGTGCTGACTTTACGATAAAGTTATTAATCATTCATGAACAGTGAATAGGTATTATTTTGTAAGTGAGTGTACCTTCAATACCAAAGCACTAGTAGTATTAAAACATTCAAAATATATATTTAGATAAGGCTAAATAAACAAAGCAAACTTAGAATACATATGCCAGCTTGTTTGAATTATATTTTCCAAAGAGAAAATCTTTGTTTTGAACCTTCCGGGTTATGAAGAAACGTCATGTGAATTTTTATAGGATTCCTATGTATTGACATTCATAATGAACTTGAATGTTTTGAGTACAAGAGTATTCAGTGCTTCTACCAAGTAATTGCATAGAAATTATGATACCATGACACACCCAAAACTTGCCCTCATATTCATGAACTGTGTGATTTGGCAGCAAATGTTTTTCTTGTAACATTCTTTTCTGGTCACAACTGTAATCTTTTTTCCCTATGAATTTTTATGCAGAAGCTCTGCAGCTGTTGTTATAATTGCATTGTTTGAGATTTTGGTGAGTTCCAAGCACTACTGATGGGTTTTAGGCTCGTCATCACATTTTAAAAAGTCATGGTTGTTGCACTGTGGTATTTACTGGTTTGCCTTTGATTTTTCCACTGGCACTTCTCATTTGGTGGCATCTGTAAAATGACACTTCTAAAAAAAATCTAGCTTGAGTTACCCATCTTTCTAAGAAGTGACAGTAGCAGGTTTAGAAGGCCAACTGAGGACAGTATTTACATACGCAGCATTCATGCTGCTTCAAGTATTGATTGGACCCAATCCCCATCTGGTGTAAGCTTGCACAAGCTTATCAGCTTCATTTCACTGTTATAGCTTATAGCAACTGTGAATGTGGCCCTTAATATTTTAGCTGATGTCAGCAAAACTTAAAAATATATACATGGTCCCGTGAAAACTGAGAATTTTTAGTCCAAGTAAAGATATGTTAGAATTAACTGTAATGCAGTAAGTATATTTTTCTCATTCTTGGTGTGGGTAACGTTTTACCTCACTTGAGCGGCTTAAGGCTTCACCTAGAGTTAACAGAGATTCACAGGCATTTCCAGACAGTAGTTTATCTCCTCCTCAAACAGATATCTAAGATATGTAAGATTAAAAAACCTCTGAAAATACTTGTCTCTCCTTGTGGAAGGAACCTAGAAAACTAATTTTTAGAAATTAGAATTTTCAAGAATGTAGAAAATTTTTTGAAAACTTTAAAAATTAGTTAATGTTGGACAAGATGAATCCCACCCTTCTTTACCATCTGTCTTTAACTCTGTTGTCCCTGGTGCTGATTTCCCATCTGATTTCCCTGGCAAGAAATAATTGCTTTCAACAAAATGGTTGCTGGTAATACAAAATTCTGGTATTAATTGTGAGTGCATGGGTCCAGATTCTGCTTTTATGCACTCTGGTGTAAGTTTTTGGTGACTGCTGTCATTCACAGTTAGTGTGGTATATGTAGGTAAGAACAGAATGTGGCTTTTTCTTTAAACCTTGGGTTAAGCCTGCCTGGACTGTTACACCGCAGTAGGTACTGCATTTCCCTGGCAGGTTTGAAAGCAGACTTTAAGTCTCTGACCTTTTGTAGTTAGAAAGAAAAGCTTCTGACTGCGATCCAGTGCAGCATGGTCTACCTTGAATTTGCACATATGGGTTTAAGCAAACAGCCTGGCTTATCGCCTTGGGCCATTAGCTCTAAAGTCTAATAATAATATACGTGTCAGTACAGCTAAATAGTTCAGCAAGATAACGCAGCAAGACATGTGGATAGAGTCTGAGATTCTAGGTAGCACAGAGTCCAGGCAGAAGTGAAATATATATATGTTCCACTGATTCCCTGCCTTTTACTGTTTGCACTGCTGCACCCTATAAGCTTTGAAAATATACGCCTGGCAAAATAGGTGCAATTTGGCTTTGAATGTTTCCTCAGTCGGATTCAGATATCTTTGATAGCATTTACTTGTTGCAGAAGGTTTTTTCTCTTTTTTTTTATATCCGAGATGGCCATCATTGTCTGTTGAAAAGCAGGGCGTTGGCTTTAAGTGCTGAGGTTTTGCTTTTCATACGCAGCTGTTCTGTACCAAACCATTGACAGCAGAATTGCTTTGGAAAGCTTGGGCCCCTCCCTCTGAGATCACTATATTATTCTTTCCATTGTCCTGCTTTTTTTTCCAGACATATTTAGGGAGACAAGCTTTGCACGTTTCTTATTCAAGGGACTTTGAAGTCTCATTCAACAAAAATAATGTATTTAAAAACATAAATATTTATTTACAGAGTAATTCAGTTCATTACAGAATTGGTAGCCTTTAATGATTGGCAGTCCTTAAAGGAATCTTCAGCGGGGGCGGGCTGAGCTTGTAAATCAAGGAACAACTGACTTATTGAATTTAATACCTGAGTGATTAATAGTAAATTTTAATTTGAAGGCACCCATGCCTGAAGGTCTCTGGGTGTTGTAACAGAGATTAAAAAAAGAAAGAATGAAAGAAAGAAACTGCAATAAAAGAAGGCAACTTGCATGTCTAAAGAAAACAAAAGACTATTTGGAACCTGCGTAAATGAACCTTCTCACCTAACTGTAAAACAAACTACACAAATGAAAAGGATCCTAGGCATGCTTTGAGATACTGCCCTGCTTCCACATGTATAGCTTTGCTTAGATGATTCTACTGGCCATCTTTAAGTGCAGAAGAATCTGTTGCCCACCTTCTTTACACAATTCTGATAAAGCTTTCCTTAGACACAGATGTTACCTTTCTGGGTTTTGGTGACAAGCTGATTCTGGTTTTCATGATGGTTATGGGACCTAACTTGAAGTGTCGCAGCTAAATGGAGCAAGCCTGTTTCTCTGAAATCTAAAGAACATGCATAATTTTCATAGCTGTGTGAAATAGTCTCTGTTTCCAGCTGATGGGAAAATTAAAATTTTTATGGCATTTTTGGCATATGAACTCAGTAATCACATTGATGCTTTTCTCTTCAAGTGCTACGGGAATATTTTAGGAAAATGCAAATATCAGCCTTAATGTATGTCCCCCACCTCCCCTGTGACTAGTATGGTGCTTCTTTAGAGTTCAGAGAAAACACCAAAATAAGACTGGGGAAAGCCCATATATGACTTTTCCTAAAGAAATATATACTGCATTTGTGGTGCAGTGTAGCATTCATTAGTCCGTCGATCTTTTTGATTGTCTTCTGAAATCCTTGGATATTTGAAAATGCCAGCAATGCAAACATTTTTAGTGGGGATTTTTTGGAAAGGAAATTGAAGTCCTCACCTGAAATGTATTGTAGAAAACCAAGGAACTGTTTTACATACTTTATTGCAAAGTTAATGTAAAAAACACAGTATCTTCTCTTTAGGACAGAATGTTATTGTCATAGTCCCAGGAGCCAACCTGCTTTTAAATTTTGAAGACCTGAAGAGAGCTTCTGATGTCATCTGTAAAGCCAAAGTGGTTGTTTGCCAGCTAGAAGTAACCCCTGCTGTTTCTCTGGAAGCTCTGAAAATGGCACGTGCCAGTGGAGGTAATTTAACATAAGCCATTCTGTCTTCCTCATTTGTGTTTCATAAAAATATTCTTTATCTTGCTTTCTAAGTAAAGATCCTGTGGTCTGTTCTGGTTTCTGTCATGCTAGTTTTATTTAAAAATTAAACAATAGCCAACAAATTCATGCTACGCTAATGAAAACTGAATTCAGTTTTAAAATTTTGCAGTATTTACCTTGAATGGCAAATCAACCTATATATAATCTCCCCGTACATGTCTGGTGCTGCCTTTCCTCCTATTTTCATGCTGTGACTAAATACAGTATAATGTTGTTAGGTCAGGAGCTATGGTCCTGACTCTGGCATTATTCCAGAGCAGAACAAGTATAATGAATGCAAGTCAGTAAAGTTCCACACACAATAAAGTGAATGAAATAACCTCAAAAACAAACTTATGCCCTTGTTCTCCCAGCATAGCAGTAGGTATGGCTGTGTTTTTCTATATAGAAGTTAACATCCTTAAAGTAAAAAAAATGCTTTTTCTTCTTAACCAAAATTCTTAGAGTGTGACATGGCATGCTGCCATTGAATAGACAGAGTCATGGTCTGTGAAATTATTAGTAAATTGTTACTGTGCTGTATTTTAAATGTAGGCCGTTGTTCTTTCAGTGTAGCATATACATAGATAAAAGCTGACATTTTGCTTGAACAGGATGGGGTTTCACTACTGACATGACGTTTTTGTTGTTCAAGTGTCTGTAATGCTGTTACTCAAGCACAATTAGCACTGTATTTGAGCACTAAGTAAATAATTATGCAAGTGAGGCATCTATATGAGATTAAAAATATGTACTCGTCTATCTGGAAGATAAGAGCGGGAGGGGACAGCTCGTGGTGTGGTCAATCACACAGCAGGTCAGGGATGGAACTGGGATCAGGACTAACTGGTTCCTTGCAGCTGGGCCCAGGCTTGCTCCAGTAGGTCATAGCACATTGGGATTGTTGACTCTTCGGTCCTTCTTCTGCACCGACATCTGTTGTGCACCCGTTGTGATCACTGGTGTTCATGTACTAGTGAAGACGTCAGATGTAGCAGAACTTTATACATCGTGTTCATGTATCTTGTGCTGATTTGTGCTCCGTTAGATACAAGGCTGGGAGACAGTGGCTCTGAAACTGGTGGTAATAGTCATAAACTCTATAAACAGGACTGTGCGTGGGGGAAAGTTATTTTGAATTCTGTTTGAAATGTCAAAACTGGGTTCATGCAAATCTAAATAAAAATTAAAAACTTAGAAAACTGAGTAGCACCTGGAATGCTTAAAATATATGCGGTGGGGGCAGGGAACAGAGCTTACTATATTTTTTCATTATGTTTATTGAAAATGGATAAAAGCATTCTTAATCTAGTGGTTAATGGAATATAGTTGAGTCATGACTCAATATCCATAACTTATTTTGTCTACTTCTAACTCTATGAAAGTTTTGGTGAAGTTGCTTCACACTTTTGTCACCTCATATGGCAAGATGCCAGCCTGTGACAGAAGAAAAGATTGGATTTTTTTTAAAGGCAATTAAAAAAAAATCCAAACCTGATACAGGGAACAGACGTGCAAGCATTTAGCAACTGTAGACAGCACAATATATCGAGAAAAGATAGCAGTTAACTGTGGGCCAGCTATAGTTCTGTGCTGTCAGTCTGCTATCATTGTGCAGCTCGTATCAGGAAAGCTTTTGTTGCTTCTGCTTTAAAGCAATAGGCTGCACATGTTCAAATGTCATGTGCAGTCAAATCTAAGTAAACAGATGAGTTTGTAGCACTGTAAAAATCTATCCTTAGCCAACTGTAAATTGTTAATGCAATTTCCCTTCTTTTAGCCTGCAATACCCTCATGTATAATGCAGTACTGCATGTTAGGATGTGCACTAGACTATTTTTGTTTAAAACAGATGCATACCCAGATGCCTCAAACCTCTGTTTCAAGGTTTTTTTGCTTGTTTTTCTTCATTCTTACTGAAAGAAATAAACAAGAAGATGGAGAAAGAAGGTGGACATACAGGCAAAACCCCTTTGCTTCTGTTCAGTGAACATCATCTGGATCTGTAAGCTAGAGAGGGACAACTCATGTTCTGACATCCTCTCGTTGTGGCACTGATTATTAAAGATCTTGTGACAATCTTGGTGAGAAGGAAGGAAGGAAGGAAGGAAGGAGTGAAGGAAGGAAGGAGGGAAGGAAGGAAGGGTTGTGAATAATTATATGAAGTGAGTATAAACTGTAGTGGAAATCTGAGTGGAAAATTCTAGGGTTTTAATGGCTACATGTTGCGAAGTTGCTGCTACTTCGAAGAGGGGAACCACTTCATTGACTGGCAAAATGTTTTTGTATATCAAAGTCTGTAAAGCAGTTTTTGGGCTTCTATAACGACAGATTCTATAAAAGACAGCTAACAATGTCCAGACTATTAATATTGCAGTGAAGAATGAAAATGTATCATAACCAGGGCTGGAAGCAGCCTCAGTTATCAAGGTTGCATGTCACTTGCAAGTAAAGGGTCGAGTTTTCAGATGTTTCAACTTTCTAATCTTGAGCTCCAATCTTTCGTAACAGCTGTTTGTCTGTGGTTAAATTCTTTGTAAAATTTCTGCCAAAGCATAGTGGCTGCAAAAACCAAGCAACACAAAAATACCTCTCACCCTGCCCCATTTTTAAGTATGACTACTGGCTACCTTAAAATTTACTTAAGACTTGATATCAAGGGAGCTTTCTTTTAAAAATAAGCCTTTACAACAGCATGGAAATCTGCCCGGTTTTTGCTATATTATCTGCCTTTGGAAAATAACTACCTGTCACATAGACTTGAGATGGAGATTCAAAGCTAGCTTCCCCTGAGAGTCTGTCCATACCAACAGTTGTCGATTTGGGCAGCATGAATTTCAGTGTAATTCCTGAATCTGGTTTTAGGCAACTTCTTTTATACATATCTATTGTAGGCCCAGGACATGCAGAGCAGGAGCTTGCTTGATTTGAATACAGAAGAGACAATGCTGGATGGGAATGGTGGGGAGGGACAGTAGATTTCAGACAAGGGAAGTGTAGGAGGGTTTTGCTTGATTTTGGGGGTGACAGAGGAAGATGGAAGAGAGAAACTGAAAGCGGAACAAAATTGGAACAGAGAATAAGATTTATTGAATAGAGATTGGAATCTGGGGGTAGAGTCAGGGAGTAGGCTGTGGGTACTAGAAGTGGGAAAAAGAAAGCATATGGGGGCATAAAGAGATGCGATATGATGAAAGTTGAGTGAAAAGGTTACTATTGCATAGTGCCTATGCAAGGAAGCATAAAGACTGGAAACTAGGTAAGGAGAATGGATCTTGGCAAAGGGAGAGAAAGAATTTGGGCAGAAAATACGGTTTTCCTCAGAGGGACCAAACAGATTGCCCTATTCACAAGCCATGCTGTTCTTCATAGCCTGAAAGAGAATCTTAGGGTTCCTCTATCTCTCCCCTGCTCAGCAGATATTAAGTATGGGAGTAAATTAAGAGTCATGTATTACACCCTGCTCATGATGAGTTACTTAAAACCCAAGTTGGAACACTTCCAGTGCTGCTCCTGACCCAGTATGATACCACATGACAGAGGTTTTTTTCCAATGTGTGCTGTTTGTTTGTTTTACCTAGGAAAGTATACCTTAAAGATTTGTGTTTAAAAAACTTTATTAGGGTTGCAATTCAGAAAATAGGAAATGCAAGAGTTAAGATTGCCTGTGAAACCTTAATTTGTCTCCTTTCTGCATATGTATTATGTTGCAGTCTTTAATTATGTGATCACACGCTGTTTTTCAGTGGTATGTGATCATATAATTAAAGAGTTTATTATAACACATACTGTATTGTAATAATATAAGGGAGCCAAATTAAGATTTCATTGGAAATCCTAATCCTGGCATTTTCTGACTTCTGAGTAAATGTGACTTTAGTACTCTTTTTAACGAGGCAGGTAGAGAGGCATGGTGAAGTTCTACAGTCAAAGGCTAAAACTTTCAGAGTGTTAATCTAAAAGGTCATCTTCTAAATTTTTTGGTACTCAGATTTCAGAAGTCTCTGTGCATCTTTCTCTTTTAGGGCGTTAACTGGGATTCAGAAGTGTTCAGGGTGTCTAAATATTATGTGCTAGAACTTAGGGTCCAAATATGCCTTTAGGACTGCAAAGTTAGGCATCCAAGTTAGAAGCTGATCACGTACTATAAGGAATATTTCTAAAGTAAGAGAGTGTGTTTTATATAAAAATGATGGTCTTGTGGTTAAGACACAGAAGTATTAATCATAAAATTGGCAAAGTGAGAAACCAAGTCTGCAGACTTCCTGTGTTAACAGTGAGTAAGTCACTTATACTGTCCTCATGACAAACCTTTTCTGCTGTTCCATGGGGCCTTAGGCTACAGTTTAAAGTTAGGTTAACTAGCATATACTACCACGTGTTAAGTTTAGGTCTAGCTCTGCCAGATAGCATATTAAAAATATACAGTGGCTTGTGTACACTACAGTTTTATAATGTGGCAGTTTGAACAAGTTAGGTAACACATTCAGAAGCATGTTTAAGTCCTTGTCTGGACATGTCCTTCATTACTCCAGTACCCCTGTTTCTTCATGTACAAAACGCAGATAACAACACTGAAAAAATTCTGTAACTGAATCAGTTCTTGTAAAACTTATTAAAATCCTGGAAGAAGCATCATCAGTTAAACAAATTGCATTACTGTCTGAGGCTTTTTTTCCCTTTTTTTTATTTAATAATTTCTTGGTTATTTTTTCTGTTAGTCTTCTGTCATGTTCCCATCATGACAGGTGGCTGCACATGAACTAGAACGTAACTTTAATATAATCAACAAAACTTTTAGCAGCTCTATAAAATGAGGACACAGAAACTGAGAGCCATTTGTGTGTTAATAATAAACATTGGGGGCTGTGAATTAACCACAGTGGTGTTCCAGGTGATGACTTATGAATCTAAAACACTAGAGATTTAGACTTTTTTTTTTTTCCAGTGAAGACTTTATTTAATCCAGCTCCAGCCCTTGCTGACCTAGATCCACAATTTTATACCTACTCTGACATCTTCTGCTGCAATGAAACTGAGGTAACGATCATATGTCATGTTAAAGAAGAAGTGTTAAGCAGTAAAATTTCAGAGATTCTGTTCTCAGAAATGCAGCATAGGGACCAGGAAAACTGAGGCATGCTCCTCTTTCATAGGACTTTTGGAGGTGCCAAGTTTGATCCCTGACCTAATGAGCAAAGAGGAGTATTCTAGATTGCTGTCAAAATTATACTAATTGTTTGCAGTGGGAAGGTTGTGTCCAGCCTTCCTTACAAGTAGATGAGTAAAACAAATCCATAAAAGGACACTTTTAAAATGTTATCACTGAGTGGTAAATATGAAAATAGATCTTTGTCCTTGTTCTGCGGTCCCTTGATATGATTAGCAGGAATGCACTAGCCATAGCGTTCTGACAGTTTTGAACTCGCTTGCCAGGAGGTGATGCACGCATGCTGCACTTGATGGTAAATAGTAGCTTCATATGCTTCTTCCTATCAGGTCTGTTTTCACTGAAATCTGTTTCTCTGGCCCTTCAACTGTATGTTTTCCTTTTTTTTTCCTCCTTTCCTTCTCTTTTCTAATTCAAGTGTGTTATTTCTCCCAAAGGAAATTATTTTTGTCACAAGAGACAAATTAAGCTCATCTCATCAGGCATTAGTTTAAATTTCCTATTTATTGACATTATGCATGCTGTGTTCCTTCCCCTCACCCTCTCTTTATATAAACAGGAATGTGAGAGAAGCAACATAGTGGATAAAAGCCATGCCCTGACTGTAGTTAAAGTTATCTCCAACAAATACAATTTCTGCAATGAACATGATACCTTTGGGTGGAGAGGAGGGGGAAGAACTAAGAGAAAAGCATGTCCCTTCTTAAAGGAATTTTTGTCTGATGACAATGTCTGTCAGAGTAAGTTCTTCAAGACTCAATTACCCTCTTTCGAAATTTCTGTTAAAACCCATCACAAACCATATCAGAAGCTCTCAGTTCACGAGTCTTCTAGCATTTAAGAGTCGGTCTAAGTAACCCAAATGGACATCTAAATTTTATTCTGAGATGCTTCAGTACATGCCTTCCAAGTTCAAATACTCCAGAACATTCAGGAATTAGCAAAACAGCAAGGTGCCATGGCTCCTCAGGTCTCTGGAAGGCCGAGTTTCCACTGTAACTGGCAGTGATATCATTTGTAGTTCAGACATTGCCCAACAGCCATCAGAACTCAATTATATGTGATGAAGAGAATGCTAAGGCAAAGTATTTATTCTTGTTCAGGGGACTTGCAGGACACCCATATGGTGTTTTCTTCATGTTTTCAGAAAGCACTTATGCCTGGACTGTGCCCCTGCATTGGCTAAACGGTGAAACGGCGCACATTTTGGGCTGAGAACACCCATACTCTCCCACCAATTTGGTAAATGTCATTCGTTGTTTGCTTTTTTCATAATGTCACTAGTTACTTTTTTTTTTCCCTGCAAAAACTTATCCCCCATATGTTAGAAACAAAACTTTGTTTTTCATTACTTGTCTATTCCTGACTTTTCTCTCATTGCTCTTTGCAACACACATGTTAAAGTTTTCCCTTTGTTATACTTTATTGCTAGAGGACAGTCTTGAAAGAGACTTTCTTTGAGAAGTTTAGCTTGCTGGAGCCAGAGTGTATTATTATTACCACCACATGGAGAAAAGAAAATTAATTCTATTTGGAGAACAAGAAATACAGGTGTATAATTATAATAGATCCCTGCTCACTCATCTACCTTTCCTGCAGAGCTGGGGATATAGTTTGCATTCTTTTCTGCTGTTTTCTTTTAAAAAGTAATTGGCATCTGAAGATAGCTGAGATGCCTGTATGCACAGTCAGGCACAGAAATGTGCTCTCCACTGTTGAGGAGGCTTATGTCTTCTGAATTTATGGAAATGGTAGACCTATGGAAGTTCCTGCCAGCCATATCATGGGAGCACAGATCCAAGTGTGGGACTCCTACAGCATATTCTGAGAACAAGAATGGCACATAAATACATTTTCTTTTTAAAATAACCTTTTCATACTTTACAATGAAGTCAATTACATTAGCACGACTGTAATAATCAATTCTGTTCGATTTCATCCTCTCTGTGTGTCTGATTTGTTATTGAATTGATTTTCAGGGATGAACTATTGCCATTGTTCCTTTCTTTTTGCTGAAAAGAGAGGAAGAATGAAGCATTTGTTTTTCTTATGTCACAAGTTTGAAAGTTGTTTTTTTAGTAATTGTTATATATTCATGTACCATCTGTTTTCTGTTTTCTTTCATGACTTTCTTTAATTTCAGATCCCCGTAATGTATGCACTTGAGAAGTTTGATATAGAGATAAATGTTTACATACCCAAATAAAGGTTACCAGTCACATCTTTGTATGGCACTTAAAAGCAATAAGATAATTCCACAAATGTTAGAGATAATTCTATTTTTTTTAACTTCGTCCATTCAACCAACTACATCTGCATTTCCTTCATCTTTTTTTAAATCAGGAAGTACTTTGATGATCTAGAATATATACACGGAAAAGATCTTTTTGGACTTTTTTTTTTATTTTCCTCGGTATCTACTAGCAGTCACAGTCAGAAAAGAGCAACTGGATAAGATGAACCTTTGCTCTGAGCCACTATGGCCATTCTGATTTTATGGTGGGGTTTTTTAATTGCTCTCTATGGCCAAATTTATTAAATGTGCTGCTTACAACTGCCTTCCTGAGATGTTCTGTTCCAGCTCCATTGCCCCTCCAACTTGTTATTTCTAAGTCCCAAATAACTTTCTTCTAGCCAAAATCCTATTTATGTTCCAGCCTTACCCCTTTTGGGATCTTTTTTATTTTTATTTGGGATATATAGGTACTACCAAAAAAAAAATAGTGTATTTCTGCTTTATCGTTACTAAGTCTTTTTAATAGTTAATAGATTATCTTGAGTTTAAAGATGAATTCTTTAGAGCTATCCAACTGCTTCTAAAACATTCTTTTTAACACAGATGTATATGTTAAGATAAGATTAAATTTACATTGATTTTTTTTTTTTATTGCTTGGTTTGGCTTTCTTAGTAATTTAAATTTACAAGTATTTATCACACAATTTTACCAAAATATCCGTATCCTTCTTGTTCACTGAGAAATACCTTTACATGATAAAATCCTGTGGTTTGTGGATATTATGTGAATGATGTGTTTCTAACAGAAGATTACGTTAGCTGTAGAACAGAAAGCTAGCCATTTAGCTTAAGACATCTCATACACTATGTGGAGTGTTTGTATTGTTAAAGATGAGAAAAAGGGGGGTAGTCCTTGTGATTAGCTGAATTATTACTGAGTCAGAAGCTTCTGTTATTTACTGCCATGAAGGTCAGCAGTTTTAATCTGCAATGCTTTTGTCACAGAATAAAAGTTTAAAAATGTCAGCTATAGTTTCAGGCAGCCATGGGGTGTCGGGTCCCAAACAGGCGAGTATCAAATACAACATCACACTTTATACTCCATCCTTCATGAAATGCTTTAGGATTTAATGAAATCACATGCTGTATCTGGTCTAACAGCACAGCTTGTTCTTACGGATTTATGTGCTAGAGAAAAGCAAACAAAATTATACTATCAGTGAATTATCTACCATTAGTTTGTCTAGAAGGCTCTTCACAAGCTGTTCTTTTCACTCTTGCTTGTTGCGATAATGTTTTTTTTTTTATGTCTGACATTACTTTCTTTTTATGTGGTTCATGAACAAAAAACTCTGAACAAATCTTGCAAGGTTATCAGTTCTTTCTTTGCTTAGCCTGTAGTTCAGTTTTATCTTTTCCCAGAAAGATCAAGCTTGTTGAGACTAGTTTGTTAATTCCCAGATGTAGCACAGCCTAATCCCTGAGGTTTGTGCAGGAATGTGCTAGTTCTCCATTCCCTTAATTCTTCTAATGAAAAAAAATGTGTCTAATGTCATCTTAGTGAAAACCAATGGTTGTTCTTTACAGTCATCTATAAATGTTGAAAAAGAGACAACGCTATACAAGATGAGCTCTTTGGAATACTTACCATTTTTTTCCCACGTATTTGTGTGGTTCCTTGCTGCAGTATGGCTCTAGGCACAACCACAATGTCAATACAGTTCATGTGTTGTTTTTCTTATTTAGTGTGTGCATGCAATTACATAGCCCTGCAGGTTAGGAACCAAAATATATTGCACATCAGCGATTTCAATTTGGTCCTAAACGTTTTGAAGAACAGCTGCTTCTCTGTTCAAAGAATACTGAGGAGCCCTTCAGGAGAAGGAAAACTCCTAAATGGTTACAGCAAATGATTTAGTTTGTCAAGCTATTTTGAATGCAAAACTGGGAACTGCTTTCTCCCTAATGTAAAATGGGTATCAGACTTCTGATCTAAATAAGAAAGGCCTAGCAAAGATTTAATTAAATGCTAACAGAATACTTTGGGGCTTCAGTGGTAGAAAGCAGTACAACTAAATATAAGTTAATTGCTAATTTTGTTAAATAAAGCTGCAAGATGTACAAAAATAATATGGAAAAACAGATACTATTTCCTTTTAAGTGTTATTGTCTATTACTAGAGGCAAGAACATTGTGGAAGAAATATTAATAGTGGACATTTTTGTTAGTATGTCCAAAATCAAGACTTTTACAAGATTCAGAGAATATGAAGTTTATAAAACTATATCTGGAGTCTTGGCTTAGGACATTTAAGATACTGCTTATTAATATAGAGAGATTAATACTAGGGATAGTCTTTCTTAAGAAAAAATAATTGATATCTCTAGCAGTCAAAACAAAAATAGGTCCTTTAGAATTAAAATATTTCAGAACATCTCTTGAATTTGCCTTTTCTGTTTTAAGTAATGGAAAGCTACTATTGCTCTATTATGTAGAAGTTGCCAGCAATTCACAGTATATTTTAATTCCAACTTTGTTCTAAACCCCATTTTATCAGTTGCTGGAAACTATGAAATTTCCCATATTTAGTCTAAAATGAAAGATGTTACTTTTGGGAGGGGAGGGAATAGCTTCAAGCCAATTCATTTCAATCAGTTTTTAATTATTCTAGCACGATAAGTATTGCTGCCTGCATGTATGTAAAAAATTTATAATTTGAAACAACTGGAACTAGCTTGGCTTCTGGCCTGATCTTATTATTGCTTATACACCAAATCTGTCTCACTACTTCTTTGGGACTGTTCACATGTGTTAGAATTAATGAGATTGGGTTCTTTTTGTGTCATTCTCAAAGATATCTCCTAAGGTACAAGCCAAGTTCGTAGCCAACTGGCTTACTGTGTTTAAATATTTAAAATTAAAAGTATTTTAAATTATCATATGTAGTTTTAGATGGGTTAGCCTTAAAACTGGCACGGTTTCCCTATTATTATTTATAATTTCTATTCCAGCAGTACCTGGCAACATTTGCAATGTTGTTATTGTGCTAGGTGCACAAAAAGCAGTCCAAATGATGGACTGCTCCCCAGAGAATGAACACTTCTTGTTATTTCACCAGTTTACATTTGCTGAGGATCATAGAAGTTGGGAACAGACCTCTGGAGGTCTCTACTCTGACACTTTGGCAAAACATGGCCAGTTTAGGTCAGATTGCGCACAGCTTTATCCAGTCAAGTTTTGAATCTCCAAGGATGGAGACTCCACGACCTCTGGGCACCTGTTCTACTGCTTCATGACCCTTGTGGTGAAAAAGCTTTCCTAATACTGGAATTTCCCATGTTCCAGCTTGTGCCTGTTGTCTCTAGCCCTATCTCTTTGCACCTTTGAGAAGAGTCTGGCTCCATCTTCTCTATGCCCACCCATTAAATTGTTGTAGACAGCGACTGGATCTCCCTTGTGTGCTTAAGACAGAACAAACCTGCTTCTCCCAGCCTCTTCTTGTATATCCTGGTCTCTGGCCCCCTGACTGTCTTGGTGGCCTCCCACTGGATTTGTTGTAGTATGTCAGTGTTTTAACTTGTTCCAGGGATCCCAAAACTACATACTATGCTACAGATTTGGTCTTGCAAATGCCAAGCAGAGGATCCAGAACATCTCCCTGAAAGTGGCTGCATAAGCCACAGGCTGCCCCAAATGCACCACAGCTAGGAACACTTGGCAAAGGTTCATATCATAGTTTCATTCTCACTTTTAACCAGTGTAAACTAGTACTGCTGTTGAAAGAAGTTAATTGTTGGGTTTTGGGGGTGGTGTGGGATTGGGGGTGCTGTTAATTTTAACACAGATCTGCTTTGCAATCCAGTTTGTTTCCTGGCCACATAAATGGCTGTGCTGGCACAAAAGAATGGGCCGTGTGGACAGGAGTGGGAGGGGAAAAAACCAGGACCATTTTTTTTTTTCTGCAGTGGTGCTGGTTTGTGTCAACTTGCTGTGACTAGACTCCACAGTCTAAAGAGACATGGAGACTTAACTAAGATTAGCGAGGATTATGGCCACGAACCTTCATATCAGTTAAATTAAAAGCTTCAGTTAAATTTCTCTTCCACTTTCATAAACAAAATTAAGAAAATTCTGTGTAGATTAATTATATAATATCTGTCATAGGTTTATTCCAACAGCAGTTTTGTGGAATGTCCTCTTGCTTTAATAGGCCCATTTAACTGAGGAGTTTTATAAGACTAGCTGCAGAAAAATAAAATTCTTAATTTGCAGCTCTTTTGTACAGTACTATGGCAAATGTCCACATCGGGCTTTTAGTATTGTTATTTAATTTTTTCTTTACATAACCATTAGTTATTTCCTTCAATTGTACCACAGTTTGTTTTTTAAATACGATTCTACTGAAGGGAGGAACTTAAAAACTCACCACAGTTTTTAACATCAGTTGACATTTACCGCAATCTCTAATTATTGGCACAGAATCTGTCTGGCTTCTGCTGCTTTTATGGTTCTTCCAGCTTGTTCCAGTGTTTTTTAGTTTTACCATCCTGCTGTAGATGAGTTAGATGATAGTGGTTTCAAGCGGTTGAAGATCTACTTTTATACAGACTCTGTCCAAAATAGTTTTGTTTATTGGTATAAGCAGTGTAAAGATGAAAAGAACGATTTCTGCCAAGCCTTTCACATATCAGTCCCAGAACAATTCTTTCACTACCCAAGCAAAAAATCCTGTTGACTTGGGACATAGCAGTCACAAAGAGGGGTACAACATTAATGCTAAGCATACAGCATGTGCTTTTCATTAGGAAGAATATGGTATTTAAATACTTCATTTACCTTGCTCATGAGCTTACAGAAGTGCAAATACCACGTAAATAAACCCAAATTAGATTTACTGTTTCTCTACCAAAACCAAATCGACTTCTATCCTGGGGACTTTGCAACATAGGTAGAATGTTTGGAATTATTGCCCATCATGAAGTACATTGGATATTTAGTTCGCCAGTTTCATTCAAGGATTTGATTCAAGGATTTGTGTTAATCCATTTTTATTCTTGTAACATAATGCACTAGCTGTACTGAATACAGGAATGCATTCCTGTTCATGCTCCACAGATCTTAAAATTCATGATGAGACACAGACTTTTTAGATACTTGAATATTAGAATATAGATATATTTTAATGCTATTTATTATCTATCTTTAGCTTCTCCAAAGCCATTATTGGGGTGTTGACTCCTTGCAAGCCTTGCAAGAAGATACATTCAAAAGATTTTGTGAGATACTTTTTGAAAAAAAAATTCTTATTTGAAAATACTTTTATAACCTTTTGAAAACTGAAATAGGTTTAATAGCTTAAATAGTTTGTACTGCAAGAGAAGTTTGAGCAGCATGGTGACATGCCAAAGAGAAAATTGGATAGGTTTAGTTGCCTTCTCATAATTTAAAGCTTACTATATTCTTGTCTGAGATCAGTGTGGTTAAAAAAAGTAGTTTTAAATTGCGTGTATGTGTTAACCACACCTTGCCCCTGTAGCACACAAGTTTACCCACCAAGGCCTGCCTCACCAGTTTCTGCCTTGTAGCGATCAGATCAACAACACTTGAAATCATTTGTGCGTTTGCCTAAGCAGGGACTGCAGAACTTGGTCCTGTAAGTTTGAAAATTAAAACCAGTAAGGACTCTGCTAATGACACTATAAACTCTAGGGAGTGTGTTGGCATAATCTGGCCCTTCGGAGCCTAAGGGTGGCTTCTCTGTCCTGGGTCAGGCTGAAACACAGGAAATGACAGTGGCGAGCAGCGGGCGCTGACTCACAGCTGGGGGCGGTTTACTTTGGGATGGCTGTAGTAGTTCCTGTCCCCAGCTGTCTGCCCTCCCTCTCTTTACTACAGGCATGGCTGGTGCTTCGTGGAGCAGTTGTTTCATCACTGTAGTTTACAGTCCGTTATATCAAGAAGTATGTGCACTGGACTCAAGTTTCAGTAACACAGAGGAAGGTAGTTTGAAATATTTCAGCAGCTGCTTCCCAAAAAGCCCATGCAGCAGAGGTCAGGAAGCGTAGCTGGTGAATAGGTTCCAAAGTAAGTTTTCCGCTGAAAATAAGCCCTAAGCGTGTGGAAGCTATGGCCGGTTACTAGGCGGTTATCTGAAAATACTTCAGACTGCATTTTTCAGGATCCAGCAACAGCCTTGTAGTGCAAGATAAAGTAGGACTTCCCTCTTCTCAAGCAAGCAGGACAAGATTTAGTAAAGACAGCAAAATATAATATGCCTGTTTACTTAAAATTAAAGGCGTGGTGTATTATGCAGGAGTACTGTGCTAGACTGTTTCACATAAAACACACTGTATTTTCTCTTCCCTTTCTTTCTGTTTCATTCTTGCTGTCATCTCTGCCAAAAGAAAAATGACATTTGACAATGCTATGCCATCAAAAACATGTATGAAGTGGCGAAAAGGATGCTTGATTCTGGAGTCTTCATTGCAGTTTTTTGGGAAATTTTGCTCTTAGTTGGGTGGAACTAGAAGAGATTAATTTTAAGTGCCAACTGGGAGAAGTTGACTTAAGGTCACCATCTGTTAGAAGAGTTTATCTGTGTTTGTACCAAGCCAACACAGAATGTCTCAGTCTTGACAGAGGCCTATGGACATGGCCATAACACAAATATATAATAATCTTGTGATAGGCCTTTGCCCTAAGAGGGTTTCAGGTAGCTTTTAGGTATTCCTATTTAAAAATATATATTAAAGTAAACAGAGTGGTCAAAGTTGAGTGACTATTTTTTTTCCTTGAAGAGATTTTCCCTTGTGATTTCTCTCTAGCTGAACACTGAGAACTTAAAAAGGAATTTGAAAAGTTTCTCACTTAGTGATAAATATCCCCCAACAATAGTCAGCAAGTTGCCATGTAGCATTTTTCACAGTAGACCACCAAATGCTTTTGCCAAGGCTGTGGCATTGTGTCCATTTCACAGATGAAAAAACTGAGGCATGCGGGAGAAATGTGATTTTACTAAGGGCTGCATGCCAGGCAAGTCGTAGAAGCTGGAACGGAACCCCATGCCTTCTGCGTCTCTGCCTAGGCTGCTCTCCATTAGTCTGCTGTGACTGAAGTACACACTGATTTCAAACGAGGAGCAAGACATAGCTGAATATCAGCGTAGGAAGTGCTTTCATGATCATCCCATAATACACGTTTTAAAAAGATATTAAATACTGTTTTCAAATGCAACTGTTCTCCAAAAATGAATGCTGTCAGATTATGATTTTCATTTGCGTGGGTTATTTTCCAGGCAGAAATTTTAACGGGCATCCCAGTTGGCAACCTTGAAGATGCTGAAAAGGTGGGACGCATGCTGTTAGAAAGAGGGTGTAAGCTTGTAATTGTTACTCTTGGAGCAGAAGGCTGCATGATGATATCAGGAGAAGAACCCATTCCAAAGCACGTTCCTGCTGGGAAGGTCAGGGCTGTGGACACTACGGTACGTTTTTGTGGTTTAACTGTCTTGCTTTGGAAAAGACTGCTTAAGCACTAAGGGAAAGCAATGAGTAATCAGCCAAATCTTTGGGCACTAGCACAAAGGCTAATTTATGATGTGAAATTGATATCTTGCTTCCAGCCTCTCATATATTAAATGTCAGTTCACTTGAGTTTTATAGTCTGTATTCTAGATGAGCTAGAATTATTATATATACTGATAGTATCTTCATGTTCCTCCTTTACTGAAGTCAGTACCTGTCTCTAACTGTAATGTGTGATGCCAGTGGCTTGAGCGGCAGTCCTGGTTTTTCACCTTTGCCCAGTCATGTAATTCATCTTGTCCAGAACTCAAATGCTGTTGGAGAAAGGAAATACTACTGCCCTCACAGTCTGAGATTGAATGTTTGGCTCTTCTGACAGGCATGAATTGCTTACGAAGTCTAGCATAAGGTGATCAAAGACATAATTTTTACAGAATATAATGGAAAAAAACCCAAAAAGTTCTTGCTGCTTCATGATGACTATTTTATGATGATAGGTAAGGGAGGACTTGGTCAGAGCCATTTTGGTCTTTGACATGAGAGTACTTTTTTTACTTCCTGCTCAGAATCAAATGCAGAAAGCATACTCTTAACAGACCACTAAATACAGTACCCCCAGCAAAAAATAAAAACAGGACAGGCAATAGTTAAGATAGCATTGCTATGAAAACCTTACCACATTGCACATATGGGGCTATTTTGTGTTCCTAGCATTATCTGACATAAATCCAAAATAATTCCAGTGGAGTTACTGAGAGCAGAGTGGGTCACGTTGTATGTACTAACTATACATTTAAATGCCTGTTATAATAACGTCATATTACATATGTTCTGTTACAATAGTTCATTAAAATCCTGGAGATTTTACCATCTGGTGCATTCCATAACTGAATTGCATTAATAATAACTAGTTCTTGTAGCATGTTTTTTATCCGTGGACCTCATACTGCTTCACAAAGAAGGAACGCAACTGCTTAAAAGATGAGGAAACAGAGGCATAGGGGACTGAAATTACCTAGCTCAGTAGCATGCAGTGGCAGAGCTAGGAGTAAAGTCACTTTGTCTAAAACAGAAGATCACTCATAGATTGGACTGTGATGTGCTGATACTGTGGAAGGCTTTGTTTCACTGTTAAATTTAATCCTTTTCAATTTAGCTCTGAAACAGAGATACTTTGGCTTCATTTTCCTCTTTTGCCCCTTTGTCATTTAGAAGTTTGACCTCAAGTTAGTGCTGACTTCGAAATGTCCTAAAGTTCTGGTTAAAGGAGGCATCACTGTACTGTATTCTGCATAAGGTTCTTGGTAGGGGACTACAGACACCAAACTGCCCCTGCCTGCTTTTAGCACAGAATTAGAAGTGCCAAGGGAGTGAAAGGCAGAGCTCCCAAAGCTGCCCAGAAGCAGGATTTATTAGCTTGGGAGCACGCCTTGTGAACCTGGCAGTACGGCTTCTTGCTCTGAGTTGGTAAATCCACTATTGCTATCAAAGCTTAGTGTTAGAGTTTTTCTCTACATCACACAGAAGTGATGAAGAAGAAACATGTGCGATCTGCTTCTTCAAAAGAAGCAGAAAATTGCTGCCAGATCAGCTATTGTTTGATATCTTAAGGTATTTGCTGCTCTTGGAATAAAACAGCAATACTGAAACCACACACTGTGGCTGGAAAGTGCTTTTTATCTTGCCTAGCAGTTCAGAGTTTCATGACTGAACTAATTTAACGCTCCTCTTTTTTTTATTTTTTTATTTTATTTTTTTAAATAAAAGCAATTTCTTTGAGTTTACTGAATCCTTGCCCTGCCTCCTTGTGGCCGACAGGTTATTGGCTTTCACATAGCAGAGAATTTTCACAGTTAATTTTGTTAATCTACTTAAATACCAGTGGGTTGTTTTCAGTAAAACAGCTGTGCTCGGTTTACTTTTGCAGACTGAATGAAAAAAGATGTGTTGGCCTTCCATTATAAAAGTCTTACAGTGCTTAGACTGATTATCACTTTGCCTGAAAGCAAGTGGTTTTAAAGCAACCCTTCCAAACACTATGCAAAATAATGTCATCCTCAACTGAACTGGATAGCTCTATTACTAAAAGGTTTTCTATTACTAAATGTTCTAGTAGGACATGTTATTCTCTTCAGAGGCATGTCTGCAGTGGATCCTTCTCCAGGGGAATAATCTCAAGCTGTAAGCTGTCTTAACAAGTAGCCACCTACCCACAGAGTATTCAGAGCTGTTCACGTGCGTGCTCTTAGCCTGCCATTTAATACTAACCAAAAGCTGCTACCTTAAACTGCCCTGACTTCAGCATCTTGAGGGACCAGGCAGTAATTCTTTAAGCTGCCATAATCCAATCACATCTGGTTATGTGCCTGTATCCATATTGATGTTGTTTGGCTCTGCAGAAGGTGAAGTTACTGCTAGGCAAAGAGTTAAATGATATATATAACCCATCACAGGATTTGCGAAAGGTTACAGAGCCCTCATGATGACAGTCTGTATTAAAACAGAGTTTTCCATTTAGAAGGTATAAGATAAAAGATGAGCTTCAAAGGCCTCTTCCACTGTAGAAATTTCCCCATAGCTTCTACCACTGCCCAGAGTCCTCTCTGCGGCAGCGCAGCTTCAGTATTGCCTCCTGGTCGTTTCTGCTGTCCACAGCAATTTTGAAAATTTTTGTTGTGAAAACACTTGGGTAGGTACAGTCACAAAGATTAAGAATTTGAGTTCCTTGTCCCAGGTGGTGTGCTCCCCATTCTCCATGTTCATCGGTTCATCAGAGAGACTAAGGGTTGATAGATCGTAGAGCCTGGCTCTTCCTCCTAGCTCTTGAGATGGTTAATCTAAGAGTTTATTGGCAGAACACTGGGAAAAGCTGGCTCCATCTCCTGCTCTGTGGTGGAACATGAATCTTCAAGATTGAAAATCTGGCATTTCTCACCCACACTAAATCAAGACTATAAAGGGAAAAAAAAGGCTTGTTGATTTTTTTTTTTTAGCGCTAATTATCTTAATGTGGGCTTTACTAATGTATGCAATGCTTCCAATGACTGTTAGCAGAGCTCTCCATGCAGAGTCCAAAACATGTAGAGCACGAATAGTCGTTTAGAAGGAAGTTTTGCAAGACATGGTATTGTAAAGCTGAAACATCTGTTTCTCCTGTTATAGCTAAATAGTGCAACAAGCTTTTGTTAGGAAAATAAACTTTCCCTTCATGTTACTAGTTTCTGCTAGCTATTTTCTATATGCAAGTTTTGAATAAAAATAAAAATAAGTGAATTATTGAAAAGTCATCCTCAAATTTTCTGTATGAAAGAAATATCTGATTAGCCCACTAGCCATACCAATTTGTATTTGAAGCAGATGACGTACTTAAGAGACATTTGACACATAAGAAAGTACTAATATGTACATCATATAAGAAAGGTATACATTATAATGTTTTCATTACTTTAAATAGTTGCTTTTAAATCTACTTGACTACATTAAGTTAAATATATGCATTTACTTTATTTTTGGAAGAAGCTATTTCCACTTTAGGTGAAACTAGTACATGAAGCTGCACTAAAATAGCTGTGAAGGATAATTATATAATTCCATTTGTATGACACTTCTTCAGTTGGTAGCAGAAGGTTTCACAGACCATTCACAAATTTGATAGGCATTTCATAGAAAACAATAATATCATATATACACATTTCACAGTTGCATGTGCGTGTGTGTGTGAAGCAGTTTGCCTGCTGCCGAAGCAGAAGCACAGCTGAGGTGGAGCACAGCAGCTGCTTGCAAACACAGCTGTGGGACATGACCGAACACCGTCAGGTCAAAATTGTACTTGAGGTGAAGTGGATGATCTGTGTGCTGAACCACACGATGATCCTCGATCGTGGTATCTGCTGCTGCAGTAGCCCTGAACGCGCTGTCCTGGCAGAGACATAGGCAGTCTGATGGCAGGGAAGGCCACAATATCGTCCATATTGGAGAACAAAGCTCTGCTCTTTTTGCCCCTTCACCCTCACTCTCCCTCTCTGTTTCTGACAGTCATGCAAAGTGTAATTTACAGCACTATTTACATCTATTTACATTTACTAATTATATTCCATTGAAACTGC
This sequence comes from Burhinus oedicnemus, assembly GCA_008921705.1. Lineage (NCBI taxonomy): Eukaryota > Metazoa > Chordata > Aves > Charadriiformes > Burhinidae > Burhinus > Burhinus oedicnemus. The sequence continues at coordinate 108,708 of VFFE01007199.1, read as the reverse complement.
CAAGGAAAATTTGTCAGAACAATGTAATTACTCAAAGCTGGAATTTGGCCAGCAGTGAGATTAGTTCCCTTCCATTTTGCAAAAAAGCACTATGGGATCTTGCAGAGCCGAGTGCTTCAAGTGGCAGCTGGGGACCAAGTCAAGCCCCTGAGGTACTGCAGGAGGCCTGCCTAGGGCTTGGAATATGCAGGTGGGCTTTGCGGAGGCAGTCGGGCTGTCTGAAGCTCCAGGTTACTCAGGGTCTGGGCTTTAGAGGATTGTCCATGCCAGGCCTCCTCTGGAGGTGGGGCAGTCCAGTGGTCGGTGGCTATAGCAGGCTGGAGCATGTCTGCTGGCTCTGGGGCTGCACCCCGGGGCTTGGGGCTTTGCATTGCACTGTGGTTGTTCCTTGCAGTCGAAGGTGGGGTGTCCTGTCTGGGATCCCTGCTTTGAATCAGAGGGTTGGCACAGGCAGAATCTCTCCTATGTGTGAGCATTAGTGGAAAATGGGATCTGCCCCACTGCCACTCCCCCATTTCCAAGTTGCAGCATGGAGGTCACTCTTTGGGGGGAAGTACTTCAGGTTATTTTTTGTAACCTCTAGTTTGCTCCAGAGCCCGGTTTGAATCAAGATGCTGAATAACATCCGTACATGCCTGCATCAGTTAGGGTGACTTTCAAATTTCCTTCCCATCTGGTCTTTTAAATACATAGTACAGTTGCTCTGCTTAAGATCTCATCAGCTTCTACTTGACCTCTAGGTTTACACATGCCAATGTTGTGTGCACAGAAGTCCTGCATTAGCACACTCACAATCAGGAGATCGGGCATCTGCATATCTGGCTTAGGCATGGTTGTATTCTCTGTAAAGGCAAATGGAGACGCTTGGGCACACAATATTTAGACGAAAATTTGGAATCACTTTTCACAATAGTGCCCCTAGTAGTCACAGCAAGTCCATGGTATCCCTTTTCAATCTCATGGAGAACCTAGAGTGTTTAACTTCACAGTATTTCTAAGCTCAACCATTAAATTTCCCATATAATTTCTTACATTACTAGCGTTTTCCCTGTTTGGCTGTGCTTTTCAGATACAGAGAGTACACAACCTGCTGAGGGAAGCTAAGGAGATCACAGGTTTGGGTGCTGTGGTTATAAACAGGAAACTCATTTATGAGACATGATAAAATTCAAAATTTAATCTACTCAGTTATGCCTGAAATTTGACGAGTGTATGATTTATTCTATATAGTCCTTCCCTGTAAGACCTTCTCAGAGACAGATGATACATACTATTTGTCACAATCATAAATGTTACCTCTATTTTTTCATGTTAGTTCTGCAAAATGAAGGCTCGTTGCTACAATATGAATTTGTCATCAGATGTTTTGTGTTCAAATCCTATTAAGTTTCCCTCTTAATTTCTTATTACGCTATATTAGCTCTGACTCTTTCACTATGGGAGAGAATTAAAAAGGCTGTCTTTAAGCAGTAGAGTGCTCACTGAACAGCTTTGTATTGAACTCTCAAGATGTTACACGATCTTTATTTTAATAAAGCCTCATGTAAGTGTATAGCTATATAATTTTAGATATGTCACAGCATTCAGGCCTGTGGAGTAATTGTGGTCTAAAGAAGCCGGTGTGGTTTAGTAATTTGAACAAAGGACTGAGTAAGAGTTCCAGGGCTCTGCAAAAGACTTGCTGTAAAACCTTGGGAGAGTTACTTGTCATCTTTGTATCTCAATTTATCTGTCCTTAAATTGGAGCTGCTATTAATGTATCGCATATAAACCATGAGAAGTCTGTTAGAGATCAGAACAGAACCTGGGAGGCCTTTTTCCCAGGCTTGTCATACAACCTCAGGCCAGTTGTGCTTCTTTGGGGGCTTTGCAAACTCATTGAAGTTCTTCTGCTTGAAGTTGAGAGGTCTTGTCTGTAAAAAATATGGTTTACACTAAAATTCTCTGACTTAGCTGTATCTTCTGGTTTGGAGGAAGCCTGAGCCAGAGGAGTGAAGTGGACACTGAAATAAAGCCTTAGAATATAAATAAATCCAAAACAGTCCTCCTAATAACAGCAATTCTTTGTCTCCTGACTTTGTGGCCTAACGTCTGAGGCTCAAGGGGATATAAATACAACACTCTGTGCAATGACTAATTACTCAAAATTCTGTGCATCAGCAGAAGTGGGACTTGTGGTTGACTCTAATATTATCAAATGCCTTTGCTATTTAATGATCTTGTAGCCGTACATTATTTAGCATGCTGTTTGCACAAAGAACAGTGATTTTATTTCAGCTATCTCTCAACAAAGTAAAAATGCAGCTGGTAGTAAATGAAGCGTTTGGCAGACAATGTGTCTGATGTACAGTTCTCTAACTTGCTAAGAAGAGAAAAATGTTGTTGAGTGTTTAACCTTTTCCTTCCCAAGGATGTAGCAAGAAGGAGTAAAGTGACCACAAAGGGCAAGGT